>JAFHBV010000074.1:0-103065 GCA_019022785.1 Pseudomonodictys pantanalensis
GGAGGGGGGGCGCGTAAACGTTGATTCTGCTATACTGCTGCTTTGATCCTTGGTAGGTTCATAATTTGTAGTCATGTGGCGAAGTGCATGTGTATAATGTATATACTGGGAATGATCTGAAGGAGTCTCCAACATGTCCATTCATTTATGCGAGAGACGGTCATTATATCTGATGAGTCAGACGTTGACTGCATTCGACTTCCACCTCTAGAACTCGCCTTGAAGCACTAGCTCACCAGACGCAATTTATATAAGACCCCTGCCTTCTCTTGGCTACCTTCCTTCCTCTCTTTACCTTCTTCACTTACTTGAATATCCGGAGAGCCACCTACATAGAAGCCATACCAGGACACGAACCGGCAAACTTCCAAATGTACTTCTCTCAGGTCCTGTCTTTTCTTCCGTTACTTCTTCCAACCACAACATTTGCACTTCCGTCCACGACTGATGGATTTGCTCCATCGAACGAGTCTCTTGCCTTCATGCCACCAGTCTTCCACAGGTCCACTTCTGAAGGACCCAGTTGTGGCACCATCACTTTCAGTGAAAACCATCCCCGCCCCGCCAAAGAAGAGGACCACAAGCTTCTGACTGGCCAAATCCCCAAGATCTGCAATATATCCCAAGATGCACCGCTTTTTTGGAGCGTTAAAATTGAGAAGGGGTGCACATGCATGTTCTACACGTACGTACATCACGGCGCACCGATAGCTTGGAGCTGTATTGACGAGATTTGATAGGTGGAAGAATAACTGCTCAGGGAAAGCTGTGCCGGACAAAGTGATCGGGAAGGAGCCCTTCGAAGAAACCAGGTTCGTTGGGTGGTTGCCGATGAGGTGGGAGTGTGGGTTCGAAGGATACCACAGGGTAAGGACTATAGCCTAAGAGAATTAGAAAGTTGTTGAAGACAGGAAGTGGTTCTAAGGGTTCTGAAAATCTACTCATCTTTGTTCTGGCTTGGGCTGTGTTGCTGGGTTTAGCCCTCCGCAAGTTGCTAGGTAACGAGGGAGAATGAGCGCGGTTCTTGGGCCATATGCGAGCTGAAATGATGAGCTTTTGATTTTTCTGTCATATGTAGTTATAAGAGATAGTGGCCAATGTATTTTGTTGCACCCAAACTCATATCGTCCAACTTTCGATCCATTTAACCAACAACTCCGTGGTAAGCGGCTCAGTCTTGGCCGACGAAAAATGAGTAATGTTGTCGCTGACATATCACCAAGCGAACGCAGAAAATCCGCAATCTCCAAAACCGGAAGCTTCGTCGTACCACCCGATTCTAAGGCCGCAAGCGCGTCCAAATTGTCGAGCCATCCCGGTAGGCTGATCCTAGGTGCATCAACGCCAACTTTCTCAACTGCCGCGTCGAGAAACAAACTCCAAGGGATTGGCTCTGGGTGAACAAGGTTGAAAACGCGGTATCTCGTGCTTTTTGGCGCATTAGCAGCGACATCGCCGATCTGCTTTGACAGAACATCCACTGGGACCAGTCTAGCTGAGGCCGAGGTTCGGGCTACCTTAAGAGGCGCCGATAAACTGAACGCGCTCAAGTTGCGTTTTGTCGAAGGTGGCTCTGACTGAAAGGGAAGAAAGAGTGCGTTGACGAGCCTGGGGGTCGCGGTTTAGGCAGTAGACAGCTGAGGTACTTGGCTGGCTAAGGAGTGAGTAGAGAATTTGTGGCCCCAGGTAGCCGGTAGATCCAATGAGTGTGACGGCGCGAGTAGCGTTCTGTTGTACGACGGAACCGACGGGTGTATCGAAGCCCTAGGTGTACTTCTAAACTAGGTATTCCATAGCGGTGATGCGCGACTGCTCGTTCGCGGGCTCCAGTACCTCTCCAGTTTCGAGGAAGTGATGAATGGCGGTAGCAAGATGTTCGATAGAAGGATTACGATAGAGGTTTCGTGTATCAAGCCAAGACACGTCGCTGGTAGGAGATATATCTCGCAGGCCACTCTTCAGGTCCTGCAATAGCTGAGTGAGCATAACTGAGTCGAGCCCATGAGAGAATATATCCTCGTGGTCCTGGATACCCTTCAGCTTCGAGAGAGACCCCGTCACGATTATTCGAACGTAGTTGAGAACCGAATTGCGCTCGAATTGTAGGTTCAGCGATTGCTGGACTTGAGGCTGGTCGCGCAGCTCTGGTGAAGAGCCTCTGGCATACGCACCGTCTATCTCTGAATTATATAGCTGCTCTGTTAGCTTTCGGACTATCGCGCCTTTACTGGCTCTTACGAAGGGCTTCGTTGGGTCGGCAACAAGTATTCTGCTACGAAGAATTCGACCCTGGCCTGGAGCATGTCGATTGGCCTCTTCAACGAGTGGCCAAACAGATGTAGGCAAACTGTCCCGTTCTTCGCTACTCAATTTTGGCTTTGGCTCTAGAACTAGCATAGGCTGAGTCCGACCTTGACCCACAAGTAAGGCACCAGCGAGCTGAGGGTGGCCTTGGATAATCAATTCCACAGGGACCGGGTTGAACTTCTCGCCGTTCGAGAAAACAATGATATCATCTCTCCGGCCATAGTATTGCCACAGACCATCTTTCTTGGGATGCTGTTTGAAGAGGTCTTTGGTGTGATACGTGCCTACACCTGGCATATTATGGTTTAGCGCCGACATGGTAGCCGTGCTTGAGTCTGCAAATAGGACCAGCTCGAATGTTTCTGGTGCATCGTCCGTCGGCCGCATCTCGACCTTGAAATGCGGGTTCCACTCCATCCATGCCCAGTCCTCAGGTGAAGGAGAAAGTTGCGGAACTTGAAAGGCTTCTGTGGACCCATAGAGAGGGCACAGCTCTGTGACTTTTGACAATCGCGCGCCTGCACTTGTCGAGAAAGGTCCACCCGTGTAGCATAGGAAGTCAAGCCCCTTGAAGTATTCCACGCCGTCAGGTTCTTGAAGGAGCTGTTCGGGTATAGATGGTGGAAGGTACAGCGCTCGAATGTTCTGATGCTGCAGTACTTCTTTCAGCAGGCTTCCGCTTGGTAGCGCCAATGGGGGGCCTAGCACTGGACTAGAGCTCTCCGTGAAGATCGGATTGACAAGCAGGGAAAGGAAGCCGGCGAGATGAAAGTACGGGAAAATAGTGTAGAATCGGCCTCCCCCGTTGAAGTCCCAAATAGAGTAGTCTCTATTTTTCCGACCCGGGATGCCAGGCAAGTATCTCTCTCTGTCAAGGACGGCGAAGCTCGCATGCGTCATCGTAATCGGCTTCGGCACGCCTGGCGGATTGATTAGAAAAGCTTCGAGTTTTTTTATAACGTCAGCGCACCAGTAGAGCCTGAGGAATGCAATACGACGATTGGGTCGTCCTGAGCTTCTTTCCATGTCTTGGTGAAGGCGTATGGCGCTGGTTCACTTTGCAGCATTTCGAGAAAAGTCGGGATCGACATCACAGTCAGATTCGAATGTGCTGCTGAAAGTCCGTTTACGACCGGAAGGACTTCTGGGCTGTGTAAGACTTTCGTGCAATTCGTCTGATGCAGCAAGGAAATATTCGTTGCGGTCGGATTTCGAGGCGACGGAAGAAGCACCTGTCTGGTGTTGGTATCTGGTGTGTTCACGACACTGGCTGGGCACCTACTTTGAACCCAGCCTTCACTGCACCGAGGAAGACTGGAACACTCCTAAGATCTGGGATTCCGATATACGCCAACGTTTCGTGGCAGGTGCTCTTCCCGATGTGCCTCGCTATCCAATGTGCCATGACGTCGCTGCACCTCGCCATATCCTCGCAAGACACGTCAATGAAGCCATCGGAAAGCTCGTGGCTCCGGGCCACGGAAGCATAGAGTCGGCCAGGAAAAGACGAAGCCAGCGCATCGAGAGTTTCAGGGAGAGTCCTCTGTCCGTGTGAAGTAGGAGATAGAGGAGACATTATGATAAAACTTCATTCCTGTACAACATTGGAAGGTGAAGGGAAATCGCGGAAGCCTTCATGACTCCTCGATCCTCCTGGATGACCTCTGAGTACATCCGACCCTCCGCTTCGGCTCTCATACGTGTATACCAAAGGATCAGTCGACATTAGCGTTTAGAAATTCGCCTGCTCGTTCCACATGATGCAGCCAATCCCGAATCGGGAATGAAAGCATCATAACCTGAAACGGGCAATGCTGGACTCTCCGAGGCACCAACGCTCGAAGTAGGCATTGCTGGCGTCCGAGGCAGGAGCACAGGCAACGCTGTGCCTTCTGCAGCGTAAGGCGGAGATATACGAGGAAGTGCAGTCCAAAGTTCGCGGGATGCGGTTTTTATATAAGTCCTTCGAGCGGGAGATCCGTCGTCATAGTGGTGGGGCAGGGAATGTTTAGCGAGCGTGAAACTCATCGCTTTGTCAGCGATGTTTAGGTAAGCATCGTGAAGTCGTTGGTGTCGTCTCCACCACATCTTCTCATGAGCACTCTGGGCCAGTCTCAATCTGTCTTCTCCTGTTTTGGGTCAGGAAAACAAAAGAACATGTTGCGTTGCAATTTCTTCTATGTCCACTGTCTAGTATCACTTCATGAGCAGCTAATTGGGACTAGCTTCTCTCTGCTCGAGCCACGCCAACTGCTTGGCGTGCGAAAAAGCTTTGGGGGCTTCTTCGACACGTCCGTGCCGCAAACCGTTTGCTCTTTGATCTCGACATGCGGCGCAGGTTTCTTAGCCTGTAGTCATGAACGAACCGCGGAACCTAGTTAATCTCGGTGACCATCAATAACAACGTTTACTGCGAACACCCAATCCTTACCTGATACGTAGAAGGCAACTTTCTCGAATGTTTGCGTACCAGTTTACGCGCTCTGTGTTGGCTGCCGGCTTGCGACGAGCTATGCTGTTCTTGGGTCTCCTCCGTCCTTCGGTTGAGGCCACCAACGGTCGTACCGACACCGTGGTCTCGGCAGCAGGAAGATATCGAGTCACCGCATGAGCAATCTAGGGAAAGAGATATGATTGGACAAATTCGAAAGCCGTGTCAACGACCGGTGAAGGTTGTACTGCTGTGCCACGATCATCAAGGAAGGATGTTTGTTGGGAGGGGTAGCGTGTACGGGGGATAATCCAAGGTCTTTTAAGCACGTTGGGGGCGAAGCACGCGAGTGGCAAGCATTTTATATTGCATGTGGGGCTTCCACTGATAAGAGCGTTGCCTCAATAGCTTCTTCAGGCATGTATCCGTCTTCTGACCTGAAATGCCCTCGCCGCATGCGTATGTCGGACCCCAACGGCAGGTCTCACCTATCCACGTCTACTCATCTGCGTCAGGGTTGAATGGCGGCTCCTCGAAATCGATGACTGGTTCGTCCTCTGGCCTCAAGACCCAACCATTGCGAAATTGACTACCGTCCACCTTCAACCGCGCTGCAACCTCCAACAGGCGCGAGTAGTCTCGGCACTGATGTTGTACATTGAAGTTCGGCTTGGGTGCGTAATGATTCTTTATCCAGTTATATGTGATAATGTTGGCATCGGCATCGCACATGAGTTTCTGGCGAAGGATGTCGGCGCAATGATCCATATGGGCATGCCACTCCTCGGGGTTTTCGACCAACATATTGCGTTGCTCGGTATAGTACGCTGGATATGTCGTCTCCCAGAGGGATCTCTATGCAGCGTGAGGATGTTGAATTTGACAAGTATAAGCAAAACGGACTTACGACGCAATGCAAGAGATGGATGCCTTCCAGGAGCGCCATATAGCCCCCGCCGGCTGATAAGGGTATTTTGGAGGCGTGTTTGGATGCATTCAACAACTCGTATACATCTTCTGGTATACTAATCGCGCCAGCTATACTGTAGGTATCAGAGAGAATATTCACGAACAGCATATGGGCAGACGTACTCGGTAAGATGGCATCCCAGGCTTCGTCCACCGCCCTCGAAGGAGGCCCCTTGTATGGCGACACATACTCAAGGTTTCCTTGGAAGCGTACGGTGTGTACAGGAGCATGGTCTCCGATGATGGGGACTTTGGCAGTATCAGTAACAACATTTTTCGACCCGAGAGGCACATACACCATGTCTCTGGGCAAAGAGCTACGCGCGAATAGCTCAGCAGGAAAAGAAGGAGGGATGTGGAAAGGAGCACGCAATGGAGTATCCAAGGGAACCAGCCTCGGAGAGTCCTTGGCCCATTAGTCGCTTGCCTCGATGTTGACAGAGTGCTTTGAAGCAGCGGAAAGTCGGAAGCCACTGGGTCATCATCCTCTTGCCCCAACGTTTGGAGGTCTCCTTTGGAATTCATGAGTGCTGGGCACGTAAAATGATTCACAGATGTAGGTGCGAGCTAAAAGGCTGTCATCAAGCCCTCGATTCCAAAGACAGGGCCGCAGTCCAGCCCTGTTGCCACCATTCTAGCACTACTAACGCATAACTCATGGAGCCGAGCAAGGGTCCCTGCAGGTCATCAAAGCTCGGGGTCCGAGACAAATAAGCACGACCCACAGAAACACAGCGACCGCATCAGACAGCATCGTGTTCCATGCCACAGAGTGCGTCTGTGCCTCTCAAGCTAGTTGAGACTCCAGAGGGGTTGCCTTGTATTTAACGTCAATCGATGACCCCTCCTCTTCAGCAAATCCAGAGCTTCACAATATACACCGATCCGGACCACTACTTCGCTCCCCAGTAATTTTCTCGAAGGAATACCGACACCCTCAACATCAACATGCAGCTTAAGGTGATAATCCTGGCAATGCTGCCTTTCGCTCTTGCAGCGCCTTTCGGTGCCAATGGTTGGGCCAGTGTCCTACGCTCCAGACGTCCACTGACTCCCGTGCAGCAAATGCTCGCGAAGCCGACCCAGCTGCATTGCAGGACCTCGACCCTCAGATATTCAAGTACAACATGGACAAAATTGTTCCTAAAGATGCCTCTCAAGATGTCGACACTCAGATCTTCAAATACAATGAAGACAAGACCGTTCCCAAAGATGCTGTTTAAATCGGACGCTCAGTGCTAAGCGTGATGAAGACAGCGCTGCAGATTAAGAATCAGACCGGCAGATTGGCATGAAACTAGCTCTAGAAAACTACTTCGGTTTGCCTGGCATGACCGCGTGTGCGTCGTCACTTATCTCTGGACGAAGCCGGTCTGGTAGTTGATTTGCTATATTATATAGTGATCGCGGCTGGTTTGCCCTTTTTGTACTGTTCGTGTGACTGTGCCAAGCGCAGCGCCAACCTTGATGCCATACTGTGCTCGAATGTGGACCCGTATTCAACACAAGGTTCGAAAGGCGCGAGATAAGCTTCGCCCCATGGCTCAGCTTTGACTGCGGCAAAGCTTGGGATCCGCAATGAACATTATATAATTTTGCAGGGGTGGAGGAGACCCTGGTTGATCTACACGTATGTTATTGCCCGAGGAATAGATGAATGAACAAAAGGGATAGGACAAAGTCAGCGGGATTGGGCAAATCTGGGAGCAACCCCGTCTTTCTCAAGCGTGGAATAAGCTGTGCAGATGCCGACATCATGGCCACAATTGGAAGTGTCGAAGAGAGCATGTGCGCAATGGTGCGTGATTACCCTTCCACCGCCGTTACCATTGCACCGGGACTTCCCACTAGCAACACCTTCGGGTTCTTTTTAAATGCCTTCGTCGGACACCACTTGCATGTGTCTTCTAATTTAAGCTGGATCGTATCATCTTCCGACTACGCTACGACCCGCGGCCGTGATACCGGAAAGCTGTGACGCCTCGAGTTTTCTCAGAAATCATGGCGCCCGATGCTCCCCGGATCCCCAAAGCAGAGCGCATGAGCGAGGAAGACGAGGAAGAATTCACGGAACTTGCGCCTCCAAGAGAGTCCCAGTGGAAAGGGGTCATGCGGTCACCGAGAATCACCATCGTCCTACAAGTCATGGGCGGCCTGGCTGCCGCGGGGGCAGGAACTGCGAGACCGCTCATGGCTATCCTGTTTGGCAGCCTCGTGAATCTGTACAATACCAAGAAGGGCGAAGAGGGATTCGAGCGCCTCAGGCACAATGTGAACAGCAGGGTGCTACTTTTGCTCTATGTCTTCATTGGCCAATGGGTGCTCGTTTGCGCATATGGAATCCTCTTGTCCATCGCAGCCATGCGTTACACTATGCGCATGCGTGCCCTCTACCTCAAAGCCGTCGTGAGCCAGGACCTGGAGCAAGTGTCGGAATCGAAAGCGGCCACCGATCTGTCAGCAAACGCCAGCGTCATTGAAGATGCGCTCGCTGAGAAATTCGGAACGATCGTGCAAGCGGCATCGACTGTCATCACCTCGGTTATAATTGCTCTCCACTGGAGTTGGCGTCTCAGCCTTCCCTTGGTCATTCCCATCGCTCTTGTCTTGTGCAAGGATGTAACCACTGCCAGCCTCCAAGCGAAGCTGGAAAAGCGTATTCATGCCACGGAAGCAGAAGCAACATCGCTGGCTGAAGAGTGCATCAGCGGCATCCGAACCGTCACAGCATACCGCGCCACTACCAAATTTATGAATCGATATGTCACAATCTTGGACAGGGCCAAGAAAGTCGCCTTTCTCAAGAGTCCTATCGCAGCTGCTCAATATGCGATCAGCTACTTGATTCTCCTGTCCGCATATGGCTTGGCCTTCTGGTATGGCACCATATTACTCAAAAGACACCAAATCGACAGCGGTGGTACCATTCTTATGTGAGCTGCTTACTTCAATCTATTACTACGCCACTAATACTGCAAATAGATGCGTCATTTGCCTAAACACAGGCATGAATGCACTGAGATCACTCCTTCCATCATATAGCATGGTCGCTCAAGCGAGATCGGCGCACTCAGTGTTGAAGGCAGTGATAACTAAGCATGTGAAGGTAGATCCTTTTTCGAGTGTTGGCACGCCGCTCAATGCTCTATATTCACGAATCGAATTCCACAATGTCCACTTCGCATATCCGAGTCGTCCAACGGTACCAGTTCTTCAACATCTCAACCTCACCTTTGGAGCAGGTAAAGTCACGGCAGTGATCGGGCCCAGTGGTTGTGGTAAGAGCTCAATCATTGCACTGTTGGAAAGGTTTTACAATATCTCTTCTGGCAAAATACAGATCAACGGCGCAGACATTGACAGTTACAACCTTAAGTCTTTGCGTAGCAACATTCGGGTTGTGCAACAGGTAATGTCTCGTTAGGCTCCGTCGCCTAGCTCTCATTGACACCGCACCAGGATGCTGTTTTGTTTAACGATACTATACTCAGTAATATCACACACGGGCTTATCGGAAGCCGCTACAATGACTTATCAGACAGAGAAAAGAGACGGCTTGTCATCAAGGTCTGCAAGGATATACAAGCACATGATTTTATACGTCAACTGCCGGATGGATATGACACCATCGTTGGCAATCGGGGCAGCCTATTGAGTGGCGGTCAACGGCAGCGGGTTGCTATAGCGAGGGCTATCATCTCTAATCCCGTCATACTCATCTTTGACGAAGCAACCTCCGCATTAGATGCAGAGTCTGAGCGGCTCGTGCAGTCTGCTATCGACAGAGTCAGTCGCGGCAGAACCACGATCATTATCGCGCACAAGTTGGCGACAGTGAAGCGCGCTGATCGCATAGTAATGATGAAGGACGGCAAGGTTTCTGAAGAAGGCACACACGAATACCTCTTACGAAACAGCAATGAATATGTGAAGAGTTGGATGGCACAGAATATGGCCGACGAAGACCGCGGTCGCGACTCCCTACCCTCCGATTCAATCACTTCCAGCGTCGAGCAAATTGTTGACTACTCAGAGAAGTCGCAGCAAGTAACTCAAGATGATAAGACAATCATCGACATGGCAGACGACCACCCAATCTCCTTCCTCCAGACCGTCCGATATACCCTATCTGGCAACCCGTTCCTTCACCTCATCTGTGGTGCGTGCTTCAGTGCATGTGTCATTGCAGGAGCTGTTTTCCCAGCACAAGCCATCATATTTGGCCACGACGTCGTTGCATTTCAGAAACCGGAACCTGAGAAGGTGCACTCAATCAACTTTTGGTCGCTGATGTTCTTCGTTCTAGCACTCGTGGCGTTGATCGCTTTCCTCGCTACTGGATCCCTATCTTCAATCGGTGGGACTCTCATATCTCGCGCCCACCGCGAGAGATACCTTCACGGCCTGCTTGCGCAACCGATGGCGTTCTTCGAAAGAACGACACATACGCCTGGCTTCCTAGTCACTGGACTTTCGTCTCACCCAGTACGTAACCCGCGGGTACAGCGCAATACCCGTTTCTCGGCCTTTTACTTGATAAGATTCAATGCTGACTTCGTATCTGTGACTTTAGAATCATCTTCATGGCTTATTCGTCATTCTCAGCTCACTAGCCATTACCACAGTGAACCTTACATCCGTATCGATCGTGGGCTTAATCGTAAACTGGCGATTCGCACTGGTGTCCATGTTTGGAGCTGTACCTGTCATCTCCATTGCAGGCTTCCTGCGCATATTGTCGCAGTCGAGAAAGAGGAAGAGTCTTGCCGATCCTTTGATGGACAGCGCACAGTATGCAGCCGAGGTGATTAGCAATATCCGAACAGTATCTGCTTTCGCCATGGAGTCCGAAGTTTGCAGTCTCATGGCAAAGAAAATGAACAGCTCTCTGAGATCTTTCTACAAGAGCATCTTGGTTACCATGCCCCTTTTCGCATTCTCGCAATCTGGGAACCTTCTTGGTATGGCACCTACTCATCCAACCTTGTACCTTGGCTGATTTGAGAACAGGAATGACGTTCTCTTTCTGGTATGCTGGCACCCTTCTTACCGAGCACAAGGTCACAGCATTAGAGCTGTGGATAAGTAAGTTGGCTCTAACACCGACATAGGGAACCAAACTGACGTTTTGGAAGTTTTCACCGGTATTGTAACTGGTGCAGAGGCCACAAGCGAGTTCTTTGCGAGTGCGAATGGTACGTCCTCTCATTTTCATGCGCATTAGGTGCATACTTGCTGACTAGTGCCCAAGACATTGTTCACGCGCGCTCTTCATGCGGTCACATCGCCAGACTTTCCACTTCATCCACCAAAAGCATCAACACCAGCAAGCAGCTCGACATTGAGAAGCCCGTCTCCACTTCCATAACCTTTGACAACGTCGCCTTCTCCTACCCTTCTAATCCCATGAAGCCCATCCTCAACAACGTATCATTCCACGTCCCCCACGGCCAAACCGTCGCCATAGTCGGTCCCTCCGGCTCGGGAAAATCCACCATCATCGCCCTCCTCGAGCGCTTCTACTCCGCCAGCACAGGCAAAATCCTCATCGGCGGAGTTGCCCTTAGCGACACCGATATCGACACGTACCGCGACCACGTCTCTCTCGTATCCCAAGATACGCAGCTCTTCGACGGCAGCATCCGCGACAACATCTTCCTCGGCGTCCCCACGGGCGAAGAATCAGAGGCCCGCATGCTCAAAGCAGCCAAGGAAGCAAACATCCACGACTTCATCAGCAGTCTCCCCGAAGGCTACGACACACCCTGTGGCCGTAAGGGCGCGCTGTTCAGCGGTGGGCAGAGGCAGAGACTGGCAATTGCGAGGGCGTTGGTGAGGAGTCCTAGTATCTTACTGCTTGATGAGGCGACCAGTGCGTTGGATACGCAGAGTGAGAGCGAGGTCAAGAAGGCGCTAAGGAATGCGAGTGTGGGGCGCACGACGGTGGCGGTGGCGCATAGGCTGAGTACGATTAGAGATGCGGATTGTATTTATGTGCTAAAGGAGGGAAGCATTGTGGAGAAGGGGACGCACGGCGAGTTGGTGGGGCTGAGGGGCGTGTATTGGGGTATGTGTCAGAAACAGAATTTAGACTAGATATGTGTGATGAGTCATGAATGGAATGATCAAAGTTATCATGTGTCTTTCCTGAGAAGCTATATGTGAGGTGTGCAGATGTTGGCAAACCAATCATTGAATAGAGAGACTCAATGGAGAAGCAGTGCTCCAACATACAATTTGCAATGAGCCCATGACTTCTCGTCTGACCTGGCGGGAAAAAAAGACAAAGGCGATTAACACATCGTCGACACAGAACCTCGATAATTCGTCGTCAACCTGCACGGTGTCGAAGATGACGACGGTGTTGCCGAAACGCAGAATCCACGATAATTTGTCGTGTAGCCCGTCGGACAAGGCGAGGATACCGGCGTCGATGACGGACACCAGCCACGATATCCTGGTGAGGTGCACCAAGTTGGACTCGACGATGGTGCGGACGAGGTGGGCGGAATGCACAGATTGCGGTAATCCGTCGTCCAGCCCGAGGGACAGTGGGCGATGGAGGACGTCGGTGGCGGAATGCATACCGTACTGCTACTCCAACCCGCGGGACACAGCGGTGTAGTGGTTGCTGGAGGAACACAGAGGCCTCTGTAGTTCGTAGTCCAACCAGACGAGCATGTAGAAATTACAGTGCTGGTGGCAGGCACGCACAAGCCTCGGTAATTCGTGGTCGAGCCGGGCGGGCAAGAAGACGTCCACGGTGCTGTTGTTGAAGGTGGAATGCAGCCCGACGCTAAATCCGTGCGCCAGCCATCCGGACACATGTTTGTCGTGTGGAGCGACACAATTGACTGGACACTGATGCAATTACCTGCGTAGTCCATACTTAGCGGTGATGGACAGGCCGAAGTAGGCGTAGCGCTCGCCTGGCAGCAGAATGCTCCAGCTGAAGTTGTATAGCCGGGCGAGCATGGTGCACTGGAGATTGGCGTCGGAGGACCCAGGCAGTAAGAGTAGCCGCGATAGTTGGCGGAGCCGCCGTTCGCGCAGTAGCATGTGTCGTGGCTGGAGGAGCGAGTCGTGGTGCTGACTGGGCGACATAGGCTTCGATAGTCGGTGGTGTATCCGGAGGGACAGGAGGGTTTCGTTGTTGTGGCAGGAGGTGGAAGAGAGTAAGTCTGTGCGGTGACGAGGGCGAAGTGGACGAAGAGAATGGTAAACATTTTGAACACGGAACCCATTGTGACGGTGCAGAATCCAAAATATGGCTGGCAATGTTCGGTCGACTCGTAGTAGCGGAGATCCTTGGCCTTCATATACTGTTAACTGCGATCGATGATCAATGCCATCTCATGGGATGGACCCGAGCGACGCAGTGCCTTTTCGTATGCATAAGTAGAAATAGAACAGTAAAAAGAAGGCTCTAAAGTGCGATCCAATCGGCTTCTGTGCCATCGTGGTGCGAAAGTCGTATAGATCCCAGCTCATCGCATTTCGCGTATTGCCTCAATGTGGCTAAGACACTGGGACGGCTGCTGAACCCGAGCCGAAATATATTGGAAGAATCGTAACGTCACCTCATCTTTCCGTTGTGGTAAAAATCGTCGGAATTTGGTGGGGAGAGCATAACCCAGTGGAGAGATGTTGGCATGTCAGTCGGCGAGTATCCGCCATGGTGTTATAGTTGTAGTTGGTCGCTAGCGTTCGTTTTCCGTCTTGGTATCAAGGTCTGGGGCTGAAGGTGCCTCAGTTGGCTGTGGCGCAGGATACGATCGTATTGTGTGCGACCAAATCCTGAACCCACCCACTACTTGGAAATCCCATGCGCGACAAAGCCAATTGCAATGAAGCACTCTTGGATCCTGTCCCCGCATTGCGTTTCAGAACAGCCCTCTCGTTATCGCTGCCTCCTCTGGTAGCTCCAATGTAGCTTCGGATCTCTCAACAAATCCCTCCAAACCTGCAGATTTTGCGTCCAAGGCCCATCCTTCATCAGGATCATTTGCTCAGCAAGCTGCGCGTACTTCACAGCTTTCTTCGTGTTGCCAACCGCATTATATGCGAGCGCAGCGTGGCCATACGGAACATCCAGGAAGCCTTCAAGGCCTTCTTTGCGATACAGTTGAATAAGCTTCTCCGCGATTTTGGGCGATGCAGTTGATGCGTCAGACCAGTCGTTGAGCGACTTTTGCATGTCTTGCATGTCGCGTATCTTTGCGTCTGTGGCTTCCTTTGCGCGACAGCGGGGACAAGTGCAGGTGAAGTGGAAACCTTCAGCCAGACGTTGCTGTCTTACATTCGTTAATTCTAGAGGAGATGTATCTAAAACCACCGGTCAGTGAATAACACAAGAAGCGGTTGTGTCACGCTTACAAGAGATTGTGATCTCTTCGCCTTCCGCAACGGGTCTCGTAATGTGTACAAAGTGCGCCAGCAGCGTTGGATCAAGGTAGTATTGCGCACTAGGAAGTTAGTTTACAAAACACACGGTTCTTTCCGAGAGCTTACTTGGGATTGCAGGCATGGTTGAAACGTGACGACTCGGGGAATATCGCAAGATGGTTGTGCCCGCCTACTTCCAGCTGGAAGGTATTCGCCTTGACGATATCCTGATGGCGCACTTGCGGGATTCCGTACACTGTAGCCAGATCAAGGAACATGTTTCGCGTCGACTTGTTCAACTGAGAGATCGCAATGGCGAAGAACTTCTCTCGCTCGGCTGTCGATAACTCGCTCTCCAGATAAGCCAGAAACGCAGGCGTGTATGCGGTTACACGATCTCCAAACTTCAGATTTCTTGTGGCGGTCATACCAATGCCCTTTCCTGGAATCTCTTTGGCCCACCAGTTCAGGGTGTTGTTGTTGACACCCGCAGCCCTGGCTGGGTCAGTGTCCTGAAAGCGCGGCAATGTCGTCGCGAATTGCTCCGCAATCTTGGGAGTTGTGAAGATTGTTATGCCTCGACCAAAGCTGAACAACACATTGGTATACACACAAAGTTTGCTGCCGATGCTCTGCAGTACTTCCGTGCATACCGGAGGAAAGTCAGGGAATGTCCAAAACATATCAGGGTTCGCGAACGCTTGGTATGCGGTACCGGGATACGATGGATGTGGTGATACATAACTGAGCGGTTCAACGAGGTCGAACTGCCCATCACGAGAAGTCTGGAGGTTCACCGTTGACAAGGGATACTCGTGCCAGCATTGTTGGAACAAAGCGCCGGCGGAAGAGGAGACTGTAAGTAACAGCAAGAAAAAAAGAATGACCAGCATGATCGCTACTTTTAATAAAGGGCTTGGGAACAAAACTACTAACGAGCACGTTCCAATGTCACCTTGGGATGAGTTCCATGTTGGGTGAGATATTTGGCAACATGTGAAACGTGAGATGGCTGGGGTTATTTTAGGACGCGATAAGCTTAGTCATCATACTGCATAGCTGAACCGGCGCCGTCGGGCTCGTACCAACTGGAGTTCTGCATCACGCATCGCAAAGAAGCAGACGATCCAAAGGAAAAGGGTATATTTAACTGCATATTACAGTAACGCCTTGAAATGCCTAGTCGCCAAAGCTCAGGAAGCACCCTGAACACGACTACTCTGCATCCCCATTCGCCTCTACAGACTTCCTCTTCTTTTTCTCCGACTGCCCCTCCTCCCAATCCCGCTTCCGCTTCTTTCTCTTCTCTTCTCTGCTCTCAGTAGGCGGGACAAATTCGCTCGCCTTCGACTTCCGCTTTTCCTCCATCTTCTCCCTCATCTTGGCGTCTCTCTCCTCGCGCGCTTTCCGCTCCTTGGCCTGCTTGCCCAAGAAGTACTCTCCGCTCTCGATCTGCAGATCCACCTTGCTCTTCTCTTGGGCTGGTGGGAAGGGCGTGTAGACCTTCTTCGACTTGTCGGTGACCTTGTGCGGCACTCTCCTCGAGCTCATTGTGCGCTTCTTGAAATTGGGTAGGAAGCGGTCCCAGTTCTCGTTTGCTAGCTCCGGGTCTTTTGCGAGCTCTTTCTTGATCATCAGTTCTTTGATGCTGTAGATTGGATCTGGATTATGCAGTCAGCACAGCTCGCGGGCCAGGAAGACACCAATGGTGCTCGAATATATGGTATGCGACAGGGCGTGACTTACGTATGTTAGCCATAGTATCCTCGATGATGCGCCTCACTGTCTTCAAGCCCTTGTATGACCCCATCACCGCGACTGTATTACCCTGGACCAAGATGTACGTCTCAGTGAGCAACTCCAGCGCTTTTAGAGTGCTACCATTCGGGCCCAGTATCCGCTGCCTTCGCTTCACAAAGCGCTCCTTGTTCCGCACGAGGTTCCTTATCTTAATGATATCCATAGCCACCTCATCCTCCATTATCTTCACGGCCTGTGGTGCAGGTACACTTCGCGCCAGCAGCTTGATCAGGTCTCTTGCGTTCAGAATTGCGGCGGGATCGTATGTCTTCAGCGTGGTCCATACGGTCATGGAGCCTTCGGTCAGATCGAGTTCGCAGGCTATCCCATGTTTTGCAAGTGTCGAGGTGATGAATTTCCAGGAGCCTTTGAGGTACGCCTCGCGGTATTTGGGGAATAAGGTGGAGAATCGCGATTCTTCTGTGAAGGCACCGGCGGCATTGTCCTCGGGTTTGAAGGGCTCAATCTACGGCAGGATGTCAGCACCCCAGGAAATACTTGAATAAGAGTAGCGAGTAAGCTGTACCTTCCATTTGTCAATATCGTCCGTGTCCCAAGGTTTGTCCTTCTTATGTGTGGAAGGCATTTTGCGGCGGGCGTCGAGCAAGCGTCGATACCGGTAAAGTCCTGGTATACACAGTCGCCGAGTCTGGAACCACTGGAGATCGTCTTGAGAGGTTGGCCAGTACAGTTCGAGTTCGTTGGTGGTTCTCAGCGGGCGGTAGAAAATGTGCAAAAGTCAAAGCTCCACCGCTGCGGCAGAAAAAGTTCGGCTTATGTAATCATCCCCGCAAAAAAGTCCACCTCCGCCTGCGCTCCGCAACACTTTCCCGATTCACTAGAACGTCCACCGGCGTCTTTGTATCACGAATCGACTCCCTCATAAGCACAAGAAGTTTAGGCACTATCAAGAACAATACCTTGACTACCACACGCGATTCGAAATGTCGACAAGAAAACGCAATGAATGGCTCGAAGCCGACGGAAGCGATGAAGAGATCCAAGACCAGGACTCGGAAGACGAGAGCAGAGCACATATGCTCGGCCCCTCAAAACGGCGCAAGACCGCCCACGACTCCGCATCCAACTCGGAAGCAGAATTCACAGACGAGGAGGACGCAGAAGCAAAAGACCAAGCCGACGAAGCCGACGAAGACCCCACAGACACCATCGACCGCAGCGCCGAACTCGCCCGCCTCCAATCCCTCGCTGCGCACCTCCCTCCAGACCTCAAACTCAAACAACCCGCTCCCCTCCCCACCGCGCCCAAAAAAGACAAGTCCGGCGTAATCTACCTCTCGCGCGTGCCGCCCTTCATGAAGCCGTCCGTCCTCCGCTCCCTCCTCACGCCCTACGGCACAATCGGGCGCATCTTCCTGACCCCCGAGTCCTCCACCTCGCGCGCGCAACGCCTGCGCTCCGGCGGTACGCGGCGCAAGCTCTTCCTCGACGGCTGGGTCGAATTCCAGTCCAAGAAAGACGCCAAGTTCGTGGCCGAGAGCCTCAACGCGCAGACCATGGGCGGCAAGAAGCGCAGCAGGTGGCGCGACGAGGTGTGGAATATCCGGTATCTGAGGGGCGTCAAGTGGAGCCATTTGGTGGAGCAGATTCAGAATGAGAATGCGGAGCGGCAGGCGAGGCTGAGGTTTGAGATTGCGAGGGGGAAGAAGGAGAATGAAAGGTTTTTGGAGAATGTGGAGAGGGGGAAGATGGTCAAGGGGATTGAGGGCAAGAGGAGGGAGAGGGGGTTGCCTGTTGAGGCGGATGCCGAGGAGGAAGTGGACCACCGTGAGGTGGATGTGCAAGAGCAAGATGAGGGGCGACTGGGGAAGAAGAAGGATAGGAGGATGACGTTTAAGCAGAATGAGGTCAGAACGAAGGCTATCAAGAAGAAGCAGGAGCCGGCAGAAGCGGTGCAGCGCGTGCTGAGCGGCATCTTTTAGTCTTGACGTGTTGTCATAAGGAACCTATGCATTTTCCCTTCAAACGTGCTAGGATGGAGCTACTTGGGTATCAAATTCGGTGTGCGCCTGACGAAATTTCCAAACATCCCATGCCATACCAAGCTAATGCCCACTATGATCCACATATTAAACGTGATACTAGTGCATCTAGACATCGACCGCCCTCCTCGAGCCGTGACGGCCCCTCGAGAGCGCGTCCCCGAGATCCACATTCAAAGCCTGATTGCGCACATTGTTGACGAAGCGGTGCCCCCCATCCCTGCTATTCCTGAACTTTTCCCGCTCAGCGGCTTCTTGAGCCTCGATCTGCCGCACACGCTCATTTCGCTGCTCTTCGAGAGACGAAGCGTCGGCTTGCATCTTGGCGAGTCGATCTGCCATATCCTCTTTCGCGGGGCCGGCGTCGCGGGGTGGAGAGCGTGGACGACGAGGTCGGTCTTCGTCTGAGGCGCGACGACGTTCGTCAATGGACTTGCGGGGAGGCGTGCGGTCGTTGGGCGACCCGCGTGCAGGTAAACGATCATCTGCACTCTTACGCGGAGGTGAACGATCCCGGCGGCGGTAGTTGTCTCGGTCCTCGCGGGAATCGCGTCGATATGGGGAGCGTGAGCGTGAGCGTGAGCGTGAGCGTGAGTATGATCGGCGGCGCTTCTCGTCGCGATGTGATTTTCGGTATGGTGAACGAGAACGCGAGCGGCGACGGTAATCTTCGCGATCCTCCTTCTCGTAACGGTCGTCCCGCCTATGCCTCCGACTACTCCTTTCTTTGTCTTCCCTCTCGTATCGGTCGTCTCGACGATGACGGCGCTCTCGTCGGTCGTAGTCGCTGGACGGTGATCGGGACCGATCACGACGGCTGTGTCGATGTTTGTGTTTCCTGTCCCTCGCCTTTTCCTTCTCGCGCTTCTCCTCATACTTCTGGCGCTTCTGTGCCTCCTTCATAGCCTTGATCTGCATCTCCATCTTCTGCTTCTGGATCATCAACAGTGGGTCGTCGAGCACCTTCTTCTGTGTATCCCGTGCCGAGATGGTAGGAACGGGCGCGGCGGCACCGACGGCGGCATCCTTTTGCAGGCTCGAGGTATCGGCTTTGAGCAGGTTGTCGACTCTTCGCTTGCCCAGTAGATAGCTTTCGCGCTCCTCAGTGACGCCCGCGCCGTCTCCGCTGGGCCCAGCGTACATCCATTCGATTCGTTTTGACGCCACCTTCCCGCCAGCGGCCTCTTGAAGCTTCTGCAGCTCCTCGATCTGTCTCTCCTCCTCACGCTCTTTGCGGAGCTTCTCGATCTTCTTGCGCTCCTCGAGGGCGGCCTTCTCCTCCTTCCATACTTTCTCTTGGTTGCTTCTGATGCCGGGATGCCAGGATTTCTTGGTGTTGAGATCACCACCCATGGTTGCGGCTTAGCGAAGGTATATACGAGAGTGCATGCAAGGCCCGTACGGCAGACGAGTGAGTTGTAGTTGGCGAGAAGTGCGACGTAGATGTTTGTGGTGGAGGGAAGTGAAAGTGGTTGGGCTACCCAAGTAGTTCGAGGGTCGCCACATACGCTAGTGCAGAACCAGCCACCTGACTAAGCGAGCAACCGCCTTCACCCTTCCTCCCCGCAGAATTTCCACTTTCCTCAACCCCAACAATAAAACCCATCCCGGCTACACACGACCGAAATTGTCCAAGGGATTGTCATCAGCAGCCCCACTAGCGCTGCGAAACCCGGATTCTCGAACTAACCTTGCGCGTTACACATCCACCTCCACCCTCGCCGACATCCGCTTGATTCTGCCCCGGAAGCCTGTCTCTCACAGCCTTCGCCGCCCCCCAAACCACCTCCGTCTCCACCCACACCTCAAGTCCAGCAGTTCGATAGATAACCACCGCCACGATGCCGCGCGCCGAAGTCGGAAGCACCAAGCACCTCGCGAACAAGATGAAGTCCAAGGGACTCCAGCGTCTGCGATGGTGGTGCGAAATCTGCCAGAAGCAATGCCGCGACGCGAACGGCTTCAAATGCCACGTTCAATCCGAGTCCCACGTCCGCCAAATGCAAGTCGTCGGCGAGAACCCACAAAAGTACATTCAGGGCTTCAGCAACGACTTCCAGCGAGACTTCGTCACCCTCCTCCGCACAGCCCACGGCGAGAAGTTCATTGGCGCAAATCGCTTCTACAATGAGTACATTCGGGATAAGGAGCACGTCCACATGAATGCCACCCGGTGGTCAAGCCTGACGGAGTTCGTCAAACACCTGGGCAGAGAGGGCATCGTCAACGTAAAAGAAGACGACGAGGGCGTGATGATGATTGCGTACCGGGACGTAAGCGCGGCTGCAGTTAAGCGAAGAGAGGAGATCAGGGAGATGGAGGCCGCCGAAGCCAGGTCAGGCGCCAGCGAGGAGAAGCTACTGAAGAAGATGGCCAAGCGTGCACAAGAGGATGCCGATGAGAAGACAAGGATCATGGAGGCGCGCAAGGCTGCGCAGACACAGGAGCCGACGCCACCAGCAGATGAGAAGGAGGAGGAGAAGAAGAAGGAAGAGAAGCAGGAGGAGTCCAAGGCACCAGTCAAGCTCGGCTTCAGCCTGAAATCAAAAGTGCCTCCGAAGAAGCCAGGGACAGGCCCCGCCGCGAAGAACGTGAATCCACTCAGGCAGCGAGATCCTGTCGAGGACTCGGATGACAGACCGAAGAAGAAGGTGCGGGTATGAGGAGGTCATGGCTGTTCCGAGCGGATTATGAGGATAGGGAGTTGGGCGGGCGTATATGCATTTACTGTTGATACCCAAATTCATGATATGTCTCCTTGATTTTCTGATCCAATTGAGCAGGATATGGGGTATGACCGTATGCAGAACCAGTACTGTGACTCAGTGCCAGAGTCTCCCAGGACAGCGTCCTGAGTTCAAAGAGCCGTTTCCATAACTTTGAGGATCAAATTGCCATGCAGAGTTGACTTGAGATTACGATAGGGCGAGACCTCGGTCTAGGAGAGTTGAATTTGATATACATACTAACCCTCCCATACTCATCTCAACAACCCACCCCATGCACACCTCCCTGCTCTATCCACTTACAACTCGCTGATCCCGTACTGCTCATGTTCGAGCTCGTATACAACGTGTAATTCCGATAATCGATGTTGTAGCATGGCTGCCGCGTCGAGCAACTCACACTCGTCGTCGTCGGCCGATTATCCAAATACCCCGTAAAGTTGACGAAAGCCACATTGCTAATCAGCATATTGCTCGTCCCCTTCGCCGTCCCATTATCTCCGGAATTCTGACTGATTGCCCCTCCAGACTTTGCGCCCTCCACGACGAAGTTGCTGAACAGCATGTTCGTCACACTTCCCCACCCGGCGCCCCTAGGCTGGTAGTCCGATTCATAGTCCCGATCCCCACTGCTCACCAGCTCGCCAACCCACGTCTTGATATACGCCGCATTCCCAATATTCCCCTGCGCGCCGCCTTTGACAATTCGCACCTGATCCACCCACACATTCGCCACACTCGCATCATCCAAATACTGCCCCAGACTCCCAATCGCAATCCCATTTCCGGAGACACACGTCACATTCCTGATAGTAATATCAAAGCTCCTCGGCTTAATCGCCACGCAATCATCCCCACCCTGATACACAAAATTCGTCAACCGAATGTTGCTGCTATCCATGGTATTAAACCCATCGGTATTCTGCACCCAATTGTACCCCTTGGGCGCCTCGGGACTCGTGGCGTTGCAGTAGATGTTTTCGAATTCCATGTTTGTCCCGTTCATGATGTTGATGCTCCACAGCTGGGGCTGCACGACGTGGAAGTTGCGCACGCTGACGTCGGACACGTTCCAGAAGACGAAGGGCATGGGGCGGCCTGGGCGTGTCGCGCCGACGATGCTGTTGCCGCGCTCATCGTAGTACCAGAGTTGGCCGTTGCCGTTGATGCCGCCCGTGGAAAAGCCGTTGATGTGGATGTGTGCGCCGCTAATAATGAAACCCGCGGCGTGGTTTTGGAAGGTGATGTGGTACGAGTTGTTGCGCCAGTAGTCGAGGTCTTCGGAGAACTGGGTTACGCGTCAGTAGACTGCCTGTTTGTAGGCAGATGTGGTAATTGGGGAGATGTTCAGGGCTGGGGGATCTTGCGTACTAGCCATTCTCCGTGCCAGTCGATGTGTACGTCATTGAGCACGGGGTTCAGACGAGAGTTGATGTGGTACGTCTGGCCCTCTGGGAACACCACATTGCCCCCATTGTTGCAGTCTTGGAATGCCTTCAGGATCGTGGGTACGTCGTCCGTGGCATTCGTTTTACCTGGGTAAACGGTGCAAGTCGGTCGTCCATCGCGGCTGGAGTGCGATATCCTCTGCCCGGATACTGTGGAAAACAAGCAAAGAGCTGAAGCAATAACGCAAGTTGCTTTGAGTGCCATAATGAGAAGTTTTGACAAACTTGAGAGTTTGGAAGGCCGGCAAAAGACGGGAATAATATGGAATGGAAAGCTACTTATACCCTAATCTATAAAGCTGATCGCTGTCTACAGTCAGGACGACGCGACGACGCGCCATTCTTGGTGGCGTTTCCCGAACATCAAGACTTTCGCGGCTTCTAACCATGGTGCTTGTTGGTTCCTCATCGTGTGCGGAGAAAAATATCTGGGGTAACTCGGGTAGAGGTTCACGCTCGGTGGTTCGGGGAAGTCGCGCCCGAGGCGAATGTCGTTCAACGACGTCATGGGTCAAGTTCACGTATCTTGAGACAATTCGTGAAGCCGATAGTAACTTTTTGAAAAAGATGCCAAGCATGTTTAGAGAAAGATGTGGAAAATAGCATATGCGTGCCCACACAGCGCCATGCAACCATCACCGACCCAGACATCTCGCGTTCACCCGCCTCGATATTGCGCCTCGCCTCCGCAACCAACGGCAAAATGCAGGCACAATTGCAGAACAGAATTTCCACCACTAGGAGAATCTTCTTCTCCGCTGAGCCAGGCACCCGACTTGGCTTGGAAACTTCACTCGATGCGCGCTAGGATGCTAAAACAAGTCGAGCTAGCGAGAGTGTGGGGAAGTCGCCAGTTCTGTGGGGATGGGGATGGCCAAAATAGCACAAGACTGTCAAGAGCCGAGTCAATATGGGTAATCAAAGTCATGGAAGAAAGACGGGAAGATGCGTAGAGTGAAGAGCTTGGCTTTCGACGTTGACGGGTGTCCAAATACAACGACTACCTTCACGATGAGCAGGATATACGTTACCACACCTCGAAGCGGGCATCACCCCATGCCCATTCCACGGCCATGGCTCCCTACTCTCTCCTCATCGCGGCCCTCACGGTCTCGGTGGCGTGCAGTCCCACACTACACTCTCGCCAGTCCTCGACCATAACCGTAGACCTTACGAAAACATACCAGACGATCGACGGCTTTGGCATGTCCGAAACCTTCCAACGCGCAAACCAGATGCACGCCCTCTCCCCAGCCCTCCAGCGCTACGCCCTCGACCTGCTCTTCAACCAGACCTCCGGCGCCGGCTTTTCCATCCTCCGCAACGGCATCGGTTCCTCGCCTGACAGCTCCTCAGACCACATGGTATCCATTGCCCCCAAGTCACCCGGGAAACCTAGCTCTCCGTTACAATATGTTTGGGACGGGAACGACAACAGCCAGGTCTGGCTCAGCACCGAAGCCGTCAACACATATGGTGTGAAGACGGTGTATGCGAATGCGTGGAGCGCGCCGGGGTATATGAAGACCAATAACAACGACGCCAATGGCGGCAGTCTTTGTGGAGTCAGCGGGGCGAGTTGTTCGAGTGGAGATTGGAAGCAAGCGTATGCCGATTATTTGGTACAGTACCTGACATACTACATAGAGCTGGGTGTGGCGATTACCCATGTGGGGTTTTTGAATGAACCGGATCTGACGACAAGCTATGCGAGTATGCGGAGCAATGGACAACAGGCGGCGGATTTCATCAAGGTGCTGAGGCCGACGTTGGATAAGGCGAACTATACGGGCGTGAAGATTACGTGCTGTGATGCCGAGGGATGGAGCAGTCAGAGTGGCATGATGAGTGGACTCAGCTCTGTCAATGACCTCCTGGGAACGGTTACTGCGCAGTGAGTGGCGTGCATCAATGGGAGGGGTGAAGATGCTGATGAGGAACAGTTCGTATACATCTCAGCCTGGGTCTCCAATCAACTCAAAGCATCCGGTCTGGCAGACGGAGAACGCTGATCTCCAGGGTGCGTGGACTGCCGCTTGGTATTCAAATAACGGTGCTGGCGAGGGTATGAATTGGGCGACGAAGATCTACGATGCCCTAGTGAGAGCCAATGCCTCTGCGTATCTGTACTGGGTCGGCGTGCAAGGCGGCGCCACGAATTCGAAACTCGTTCGCATATCCGATGACAAGAAAACGGTAACGCCCTCGAAACGACTCTGGGCATTCGCGAACTGGAGTCGATTTGTACGACCGGGGGCGGTGCGAGTTGGCACCAGTGGTGGGCCGAGTGGAGCCAGGGTGAGCGCGTTTAAGAACGTCGATGGGAGGGTTGCGGTGCAGGTTATCCAGACCGGGACCGGAGGTGGGAGCGTGATTGTGAAGGCGGGTGCCATGAAGGTGAAGGGTGCACAGGCCTGGGTTACGGACAATACCCACGACTGTGATGCGATTACCGCCGCGCTGGATAGTGATGGAGGTGTGAGTGCGAATGTGCCGGCAAGAAGTATGGTTACATTCGTGTTGGAACCAGAAGCTTGAGGTAGTCGAGCGGATTCGCAGTCGTATGCAAGCAAGCTTTGTATTGTGAGGTCCACTAGTGCCCCTTTTGGATAACTACCACATGGATAGCGATGCCCATCTTACTCCCTACTCCCGAATGCAACCAACGCCAAAAGCCAGGGTATAACTGCCTCCAATTCTTTCCTCTTCGATTTGTCTCTATATCGCCGTCCCCCGCTCGAAGCTCTCCCGAATCTCGGTGGTATACTTGTTGTAAAACCTCGCAAGCTTCTCGTTGAACTGCTTGTTCTTCTGGTTGATGTACGTGACATCCCCGCCATCGTCGTCGTTAATGCCTCTCGCCGCCCTAGCCTTCAGTCTTGCTCTCTCTCCCCTCTCCAGATCATCCACCAGCCTGTCAACTGCCTCTTTGCTCGGCTTGTGATCGAAGCTATACGCCTCTTCGACCGGCGTGTTGATCCTGCCCTGCTTATCCACCGTAAACACGTCCCCATCGTCGGTTTCTACTAGCTGCAGCAGCCCAGACTGAACTTGTTTCTGCAGCCGCTCTGCCTTATTCGCCGCGTACGTCTCCATGTCGACCTTCGACATTTGCTTGATCTGCCGCTTGTACACTTTGTTCGCCTCGCCGCGGTAGTCGCTGAAGGCCACGTTATCTCGGTTCCGCGCCTTCTTCGCCATGCGCTTGTCCCAGCTCTCGCTTTCGGACACGGTGTAGTCCCAGTTGCGCTTGCGCTCGAAATCCGGGTCGCTGTCCTTGAGCAGCTTGTAGTTCGCCTTCTCGTTGAGCGCGCTCAATTTGGAGAGGCGGGCGAGGCGCTCGTTGCGATCTTCGGCGTCGCGCACTTCGCGTTCGGTGGCTTTGCGTCCGCTTTCTTTTTGGGCCTGGAGGGTTTTGAAGCGCGCCATGCGAGCGGCGAGGGCGGCTTTAGGGTCGTCTGCGGGCGGTGATGGGGATTTCGAGGGAGCTTCGTCGGCTGCGTGGGTTTCGGGGGCCGTAGTGGCCTCGGGTTCTGGGGATCTTGTGTGTTCGGCCATGGTGGGTTGTGCTGGCGTTGTGGTAGTTTCTGTTTCTCTGGGAAGATTCATGCATGGCTCATGATGCAGCGCAACGCCAAGACCCTAGCCGAATAAGGGCTAGCACCAGTCATCATTCCTAACACTCATGAAAGGTTCACGCACCGGGGCGGTGCTCACAATACGAAAGATGATGGAAAATGCAGAGTTCACCTTCGAAATCGAGAACGAGTTCCTGGATGGATACGCGGCCAAGCTATAATTTACTTCAGATCTACTTAAGCCCCCGCCTCCACCTTTTTCATGGCCTCAGCAAGGCTTTCATGACCCAACTGAAAACCGGCTCCAGCAGCTGCCTTCAGCCCCTCCGCCATAGCGATCGTAACCTGCTTCATCATTACCATAGTATCTCCCGCGGCAAACACCCCATCGACGCTTGTCTCATTGAACATTGGATTGACAATCTTGATATGACCACCCATCGCTGGATCCACCGTCTCAACGCCCAACTGCTCGATCAAGTCCTGCGCTCGGTTCACCGTGGCTGGTCTGTGTACCAGGAAACCCAGCGTGACCGGCTCACCAGTCTTGAACTCGAGCGTAATGCCGTCTGTATGCGAAGGCCCGTTGTTGGTCATCTTGACGATTTTGCGCTCGTCGATCTGCGCTCCGAGGACCTTGGCTACCTTAAGGCCCTTTTGCACGTCTGGGTTTTCCGGGACAGGTCCGTTGGTGTAAACTGTGACTCTCGAGTCAAATCTCAGTGCCATAGTCACAAGATGCGTGGCCATGGGGCTTGTGTCCATGACTCCGATCGGCGTGCCTCGTTGCTCGAAGCCATCACAAGCAAGGCATTGGTAAATGTGCTGGGGCCAGTTCTCCTTGTAGCCCTCGATGTCAGGGAAAACATCCTTCGAGCCCGTAGCTAGGATCAGCTTCCTCCCTTCGTACGTCTTGCCCTCGCTGTCTTTGACTTCGAATCCGCTGAGCTTTTGCTCGCCTACGGCTTTCTTGGAGGCGTGGGTGATAGTGGCTTGTTCAAACCAGACTGATTCGTAGCGGGACGTGATCTGTTCTCTGGAGATGGATCGGAACTCGTCAGGGTCCCAGTGGTCTCGAGAAGGAATGCTGTGCATGTGTGAGATACCAGCGTTGCGATACTGAGACGAGTCGAACACAAGAGCCGTGCCATTCGTGCGGGCATGGAGTAGCGCAGCGGAGAGACCGGCTGGACCGGCGCCTATGATGAGGGTGTCGAAGATTTGGGGGCGAGGAGCCATTGTGGATCGTGAGGGTAGATGCACCTGTACAACTTGAATTCTAGGAGACGAGAGAAGATATATGATGACTTGTGGAACGTATGGTGACCTGACTGTGGAGAAGTGAATGTTAAGAAGGAAAAGAAAAGGGATAGACGGGTTACTTTAGGTATTTCATACAGTCGAATAATAGGTCTTGATCCTTTGGATACTAACAACGCCAAATAGTTCCCTATTGGGTCATATTGGAAGTAGGCGCCGCACGGTCCTGGCTCGTATAGACTCATACCATGCCTACTATAAACTCACTCCATTCTATAGACTGGAGCCGGCGAGATACATCCTTACGGACGGTCGGAGATCTGGTTTGGCATAGCGGTGCATTATTGGCGACGTAAGATGATGTATCCGAAAAAGTCTCCGAGTTGGTGGTACTATGGTGGACTCGGAAGTTCAATAAGCGATGGAACGGCGAGCATACATCACGTGCCATAAGATAGTGTCCGGCGTCGGCGACTAAAACTGCGAAATTCAAGGCAGGGCGAGTGTTTGTAGCTATAGGAGCGAGGAGCGTGGATAGTATTCCCCTCGACCAATGATGACGGGAAAGAAACGTTTAGTCAGCAAAGAGACGCGAATTCCCTTACCGCATCCACAACATCAACGATAACCTCAAATTCAATGCGCCATCAACCTCATCATTAGAAACCACACCTCTATCCGCAAGTGTCCAAATGGCATGGTGGTGCGTCTCGATGTTTGGGTGCCTGGAGAGATGACCGAATCTCTTTGTCGCAGATCATGTCATAGGGCAAATCGCGCGATAAAGTTGGTTGAGATGTGTATATTGTACCATACTCTAGATGGGTATATGATCAGAAGGAATCCCGAGATATAGCCTGCCGTACTACCCTCGCCACAGTACGCAGCTTGTCAAAACGCCAAACGCCGAACGCCTCGTTTCCCGATCCGCCCGACAACCACGTCTATCGTCTTAAGGAGCGACTGCGACTCCGAAGCGAGCTCTTACTCTGACCAGCAGTCATAGTATCTCGGACGCGTGCGAGACGCTCGGTTTCTGGAGCGTGAAAATCCTATTCTTTGATGGCAGACATCACGACCGCTCGCGGGGTGTGATGGTCCATAACGTGCAAGGGCTCCAGATCAAAGCCCACGGAAGGCTGATATGGTTTTGATAGGTGATCAATTCTTTGGCTGGCCCGGTTTGCTCGCCAGTCTCTTGTCCTGTTCCTCTTTGGGAAGAGTTTCCCACTCAAGAACATTCTTGTCCCATTCCGCGACGCATTCTGGTTTCCAGTTACACTTCTCCACCTCGCCATACATCGGGTGGTTGTGTCGCGGGTGAAGTGTTGGCCATCCGGAAGCATGGTAATGGTGCTTAACAAGCGCGCCTCTAGAGTCGTGGTTTCCGGAATCGGAGTGTCCTTGACCTGCTGCAAAGGCTTCAACATTGAGTACCAGGATGCCGCCGACGAGCTTCGACTCTTCGATGTCATGGAAGGTATCCCAGCTTACTGTCTTCCCATTGTTCTGCGTTGTCATCTGGTCTAAGACCGCTCTCGTGAAGGCGGAGGGGCCAGTCCCACTGATAACCTCGTTGAAGTCCAGATGCAGTTCCGGAATCGGGACACCTTTCTGGCTTGACAGATCGTGGAGCCATTCTTGGATGTTCTCGATGAGTCGCATCATGACTGGAAGCCGCGGCTTCGCAGCGAATGTCCATTGACAGAATGACTGGCACTTCGAGCCCAGGATGGGATGATTCACAAAAGCGGGCTCGTCGATCTCGACGCCAATGATCATGTCGATGTCCTGTTCGCGGTACCGCTCGGGAATGAATCGGTTGATGGGGCGAAGACATTCCACGTCTATATCCGCGTAGACGCCGCCTTCAGCGTACATGACGAGATAGCGCAGGAGATCGGCCTTGATGATGGTAATGTTGAGCTCGCGGTACAGGTTGACGATGTCAGGACGATTGAAGCCATGGAGCCCGTAATGCCACTCGACGTACTGGATGTCGTTGTCATCGGTCAACACCTCATAACGGTACTTCGGGTTCTTCCCCGGCCATGTCTTTGCGGCTGTTGAATCGCGCTCGTCGAAAGAGAGCGGCCCCGTCTTCCACGTCTGCCAAATCTTTCTCGGAATGACAGTACCAGCTGTCAATGGCTTCTGCTGGTACCGCAATTCTCGCTTGTACTTGCTTGCGGCTCGAAGAGGGGTGGTAAAGAAATGAGTGTTGGTAAAGAACAGAATTAGGCACACGAGCACGATATACGCCGGTAACACTCTCCTGACCTGGGAAGTCAACTTTCCCTGGAAGTGGGCTGCAATTGGAGAGTGTGCGGGCATTTTCGTGTCAAGGTGGAGCTTCAGGGGAGGAGGTCTGAACGAGCGAGTGCGCATGCTGAAGGATATCACGAAAATGCGGCGCCCACCCTTTTCTGCCAGCCGCACCAAGAGCACGATAAAATGAATCAGCCATCCCCGGTCTTTGGGCCTTCTGCCATTTCCCTCGGTTGCGCCGATCTGCGAGCCCCATAGTCCCTCTCGGCGAGGCGGCTGATATGACGTCGCTGCGGGAGTACCATTGGGCAATGGATCTGCTGTCGGTTCGTACAGAGAGCAACTACGAACACCATACGACAGGGGAGGTTATTGCGGATGTACACCGCCGCATGCTATTCGAAAGTCAGTATCGGAGACAAGATCCAAGCCTGGGAGAAAGATTGACTACTTCGCCAAGCTAAAGCTTATTCGAGGGTGGTCTCCCGCGAATGCAGCGGCCACTTAGACTTCCCTGGACTAGTCTCCTCACCCTCCTGCACCAACGTCGTGCCTTCTGCCAGGGACCGCGCTACCCATCACTCACATGCGTCCGAGAGCAATATATCCGCGGTACGCATGTGAAGGGGGAAAAGGCGAGCGCGTCGATCTAGCCCGAGTTTGGACTGTTCACTCAAGCTTATCCCCGCAAGTCACATTGTTCCCCGCAGATCTCTATTATGCTCGTCCACTCTCCGACCCGTGCAATGCCCAAGCTCCTAATCCACGTCGTGTGCCTCCATATCCTGGAACTACAGCGCCTTGCGTCGCCAAGTCATAATTCCACGACCGCTCGGATTACTCAAGAATCAGCAGGTTGAATACTCCGAGCGAACGTCTGCTCATCATCGAAAAGCTCCCGCAAGTCCAGCTTCAGCAATCGAGTACCATTTTCACACACGATGCCGGCCAAGTACGATGGCCTCCTGGACTGTGGCCGCTTGGAAGACGTCAGTTTGAATTCCGCCACATGGAAACCCTCACGCCCATCAAGATGGAGTCTAGACTTTGTGCGCCCAGAGTTCATGACTTTGCGACCTACCTCACCTAAGAAGCCCATCAGACGAACGGCATGGCTTGACGGACTACGAGGGTTCGCTGCCTTCGTAGTCTATTTCCACCATCACCAACTATGGGCGCACAATACCCACGGAAACAAGATCTACGAAAACTCCTTTGGCTACGAAGGAAAGCATTATTTTGTCGCTTTCCCCTTCGTGCGCAACCTGTTTTCTGGAGGCCACTTTGCCGTCGCCATCTTTTTCGTCATCTCCGGCTATGTCCTCTCGGTCAAAGCGATGAGCCAGATCCAGAGAGGTCAAATATCGAGCGTAGGAGATAGTGTTGGGTCAGCGCTCTTCCGCCGCTGGTTGCGATTATACATACCAGTCATTGCCGTCAGTTTCCTCTGGATGTCGCAGCCGCACTGGACAAAGATTTGGTCAGATTTCGGCGAGCCCACGGCAACCTACCGGGATGAAGTCTGGAGATGGTACATCAATTTCAAGAACTACAGTTTCCTGTTCCTAACTGGAAATCTGTTCGAGTTTCCACTACTCTACCATGCTCATGCATGGTCCATCCCAATCGAGTTCAAAGGTTCCATCATCGTATACACGACTCTTGCGGCTCTATCGCGATGCACGCGAAACGCTCGGCTGTGGTGCGAAGCAGGATTGATCTTCTACTTCCTATACATTGTTGATGGTTGGTACGGAGCAATGTTCGTCTCTGGCATGCTGCTTTGCGATCTCGACCTCCTCGCCCTTGACGATCAACTACCACGCGCATTCACCATGCTTGACAGCTTCAAGGAGCTTATCTTCTTCCACCTCTTTTTCCTCGGCCTTTATCTCGGCGGCGTCCCTTCGTTCGAGGCAGACGAGCCCATCCTCCCAAAATCGCCTGGATGGATCTGGCTCTCTCACCTCAAGCCGCAAGCCGTGTTCGACGCCAAATGGTTCTACCTGTTCTGGGCCGCGCTGTTCGTGGTGGCGTCCATACCCCGCTTACCTTGGCTCAAGCACTTCTTCGAGACGCGCTTATGCCAATACCTCGCCCGCATATCTTTTGCGCTCTACCTAGTGCATGGACCCGTCATATGGTTGTTGGGCGATCGATTGTACGCGGCTACGGGACTATGGAGAGATGTTCACAAGGAGCATATTCCTCAATGGGTTGATGCTTTCCCGCTGCCAAGAAAAGGGCCGATGGGGTTCGAGTTGGCTTTCTGGGTGCCGCAGCTCGTGTTGCTGCCTGTCACGCTGTACCTTGCGGAGGTCGTGACGAAGCTCTTCGACGAGCCGAGCGTCAAGTTTTCGAATTGGCTATACAACAAGACGCTGGCGCCAGCGCCACCAAGCAAGGCGTAGAGGGTTGGTTGGTATGCAGTAATGGATCGAATATCACACTACATTAGGGTAGCAATAGTCTGATCCTTCTGAATGTCTGGGGCGAAGGCAATTGAGCACCAGCTTCGGCTTCACATGTTTCCTCGGCTTGCTGCCGACGAAGTGCCCTTGAAGGAAGTTTATTAGATCCCCAGATGTGGACATAGCCTCCGACGCTACCATCCCCATGGGGCTGCGAGTCAGGGGTCTCAACGGCGGAAACGGTTGGTTCCCCTGGATTATCCCTGCTAACCCCGCATTGGAGCAACACCATCGCTTCGACCTCCCAGCCTCCCAGGAACTTCCCTTGCCTTTCATCCTTTGGCTCGTCGGCGATGAGTCCATGATTGTGTGAGCGGCCCGATAGGACTGCAATCGTCCTGCGAAAGCCCTGCGAAAGGCACGCCATTCACACGCTACCTCGGCTCAATCTTACTGTCGACCACCACCATCATTATGCATGAAGATCTGCAATAGCTTTCACATCTTTCCGAGCACGCGTGCAGCACGCGGGACCCTTATCTGAGGGCTGGAAGAATACGATCGATTGTTGAGCCGACGATGAAATGGAGGGGTTCTATCCACCCCTCACCACCTCTATGGCATCATGTTAATTCGGGCGTTCTCCAAACTTGTCGTAATCGTTGGACCTCTCCTCATAATCGGATACTCGCTATTCATATTCTTTCATGGCGACCCAAGTGCGATAGAATGGTCAGAGGGCTTCCACGATGAGACGAGCCCTACGCCATCCAGTCTGAAAGAGCCTGAGCCAGTGTTCGATGAAAAGGTTCCCGACACTGTACCTACAGCTGCACATGGCGTTCACATCGACGATGTGCCTGCACCGGAAGCAGCTGTAGTCCCTGAACTCGTTTCCCCAATGTTACAAGAACCTTTACCTCCACTTACACCATTTCCGGCACTGGAGCCTGAATTCCCGGTGGACGAACACGGCGAAGCGATCGTGGACCCGAACATCTACCACGAAGTATTTTCCGCCTCTACAGCGGATAAAAAGTACTTTGCAATCGATTTCGGCTTTGACTACCCAGCCATAAATCCCAATGTCATTGCCCATCCTCATGAACCTGAGACATGGATCATCGTGGCTCAGAGCGAACGCAAAGGCGACCCTCTTTTCGAAGAGATGGCATGTAATGCCAAATTCCGACCCGACGGCACATTATCATGCATCACGCCTGCCACAATCCTCCCAGTCGCTCCTACACGTTCGCCGCACTGCAAGGACGACCTTGAGTTCGCAAATGACAGCGCCGGTCCACACGACATGCGCGTTTCCTACGGCCCCAATGGGCCCATCGCAGTATACGGGTCACAATCAGCACATACCTGCTTTGGCCTCTTCGCGCAGGATTATCGCACACTAGATCCAACCTACGGCCTCGAAAGCCTCACAGCAACCACCTTCGCAACGGGCACCGAGCTTCAGCGACCGCACCCATGGCATCCCGTTGAGAAGAACTGGTTCTTATTCTGGGACCTCGAAGGCAATGCCTACGTCCACCACGACATCTCACCCACTCGAGTCTTCGCGCAACTCTCACCCGACGGCTCTGTGGGCCCCGACCTCGGGCCGAAAGCAGCACTGAACGACGAGGCGTGCATGGCTAAATACATCCCAAAACCCGTCCCCGACCACGAATCCATCCACCAAGCCACGAACTCCCTCTCCGTCACGCTCTGCGCGCGCAGCGATGCCAACTGCACACCCTCACCAGACAACACATTCATCATGACCATCTTCCAGCACAAGCGCTGGTACCACTGGCATGGTGTGTACGAGCCTTATGTCATGCTGTTTCAGTCATATCCTCCCTTCGCTGTCCATGCGATATCTAAGAAGCCGATTTGGATACATGGTAGGGGGCCTCTGAGTAAGCATGTAGGGGAGGGAAGGTGGAAGGGCAAGGAAGAGAGCTTGCCAAGGAGTCAGAGTGAGATGTTTTATGTCACTAGTGTAGGGTGGAGGAATGAGAGAGGGCATCATGGGTACTTGGATGATGTGGTTGTGCTGGGGTTTGGGATTGAGGATGGGAGGAGTGCGGGGGTGGATGTTAGGGTCAGTGAGTTGCTGGAGGATCTGGGGGCTTGTTGGGAGGATGGGATGTGAGTGATGTGCATGATATTGTTGGCGGTACGTGGTAGTGAGATGATACCCTTTACGGCCGCTCTTCGACAAGTGCATTTCAGTGAATGATTGATGATACGAAGATAGCACCCTTATTCCTCTTCTGGTGAAGGTTACTTTTCCCATTCGACGAGCTGGCGAACAGACACAATACGACTCCTGATAAGCATGTTGGAACTTTCTTTCATTGTGCCGCTGCTTGTTGTATTTGCTATGGTGATTCTTTTGGAATCGAGGATACTTGACCACAAGAACGAAAAATGCACCGCAGTGTCCGAGGCCATCCAATGCCTTGATGGGCTGAAACCCTTACTTATAGCGTCGCCCCCGCCTCTTTCAGAAGAGTTATTATCTCAAGGTCTTCAAGTAGAGTCGCCCAATGAAGCGCGGTGTGGCCATCATTTGCCCTGCTGTTGACCGTGATATTGCTCAAGGATAGAAGGAAGCAGACCATATCTCTTCTCCTCCAAAATGAAGCTATTATAAGTGGCGAACGACCCATGTCGTCTGTTGCGTTGATGTCCACTTTTCCTGTCTCCATCAATATTCTTGCAACAACTTCCGGACCATCGGAACACGCGTACCAGAAAGGTGTTCTTCCGTAGCGATCGATGACATCGATATCAATGCCATCACATCCGAGCAATAGCTTGACTACGTTGACATGACCATTCGAAGCAGCGTGCGAAAGCGCTGTTCTTCTATCGTTATCCTTCCAGTTAATACTCATTGCGGTCATTCGAAGTAGCTGCTTGACCTCGTCTTCAGATGCTTCCTTAGCTGCGAGTGATAACAGGAAACCCACGGCCACCGTGAATCCGCTCGGATCCATCTTCTCACTTGCCATCAATAGCTGAACCACTTCTCGACGTTTCCTTTCTACCGCCCAATCGAGTGCCGTGCGTCCAATGCGATCTTTGGCGTTCAGGTCAGTCCTGTCGTCCTCGAGAAGCATTTTGACCAGCTCCTTATGTCCTTTGCCTGCCGCTAAAGACAAGGCATTTCTTCCGTCGATGTCGTTCTGATTAATGTCTACTCCGTAGTCTTGGATGAGACGCCTAGCAACGGAAGTTAATCCCCTTCTCCCCGCCCATAAGAACGCGGTCATATGATCCTGGGAGCGAAAATTGGCGTCGACTTTCCCGGTTGCTAGCAGCTGCATAGCTATATCCTCACACCCTCCAATTGTTGCTGATATGAAGGGCGTGCGGCCATCGGTGCATATCGCATTGACATCGACGTTGTCTTTCAACAACAAACTCATGATGCGTGCATTGCCAGAGAACGTAGCTGTATATATAGGAACCTCTCCTGATATGGGTTTAGCGACGTCTATCCTCCCGCTTTGTAGTAAAAGCTCGACTGCAGTCTCGTTCTGGTCGAGGATTGCACGCTGGAGCTCCCGCATCAAGTCTTCTACGCCAATCCTCGTGGACTGAATCATCATCTTTGCCAGACAATATTGGTCATGCTCAATGGCAGATTCCAAAGGGCTTGTCTTTAAACCCTTGGGAGGCAGGTAGGGTAGGTGTTGTAGTGCAAAGAAGAAGAGCTGCTGATTGCCCAGAGCCGCGAGGTAGCACAAGATACCTTTAGAGGACGAGTAGGAAAAGCTTCGTCCAAATATCTGCGATGCTGACTTTGTGGCTCGTTGAGGGTCGCATACGGCCTGCATATGATCAAGTCCGCAACTGGTGGTGTGAACGGCGCGGAAAGTCTCGTTTTGAGAATTCCCAGTATAGGCTGCGGTGAATGCGTGGACAACATCCAAGCTTCCAGTAGCAAGGGCCGCGAATAGGGGAGGCCCATATCGCTCTGTGCCCTCTTCAAGCCACATGTCCATTGCTTGAGTCTTGACGAGGTTGACGAGGTTGTACTCGGCCAGAATATAGAGCAGGCTCATCGTACTTTTGTGTCTGCGGGACGAATCTTTTTGAAGGAGATTGTCGATCCCAATCCATTGTTGAAGAGGGAAGTGACTCAAAAAAACGGCCTGGCAGATGTCATGTCTTTGCGCTAAGTCCGCGTGGTATAAAACATTTCGAATCGAGTAATCCAGAAAGGGGTACCCATTTGTTGCTCGTTGACGGTATCCTATACACTCATCGCTTTTGGCCGGTGGTAGCGGATCCGGGGGGGATAATTCAACTAACAGGTCGGGTATCATGTGCTCCAGGTAGTTCAGGCAGCTTTCCTTGAGGCGGTCATGGCTTCGCCCCTGGAAATCATTTTTTAACTCCGGCCAGATGGATTGAAGTCCGTCTTCCTTCAGTAGAAAATCTCTAACCGATTCGTGAATGAACTGGACCGTTGGCGTTTTCGATTTTGTCAACTCAGTAAGACCTTTCGAGGAATCCAGGAGAAATTTGGCCATCGCTTCCCTAGAAACCTCTTCGGGGTCCCATCGTGACAGCTCATCAGGATCCGCTACTGCAAGAATTGCATAGTATAGCTCCTCTGGGCGTAGGGGACGCTTGGAGAAAAGGACCCATTGAATGGTGACAATGAGCTCATCCTTATTCTGCGAGTCGCGAGTAAGAATGTCTCGGAACAATTCGTGTAGATCACCGGGTATTTCATGGAGTCTTTTCTTGAGTGCATGTACCCGCCCGCGGTCATGTTCCTTATTCAGGATACCCACAACAAGCACCACCCACATGAAAATGCCAGAGGCTTTCTCTTGGAGGGCCGCACGCACTTGTTCTGCGACCTTGCTGTGCCCGATCTTTAGTTCACTCGAGATGTAGTTGGTAATGTCTTGACTGTGACCTTCTTGTCCTTCTAAGACCAATTCCATACCCTTGCTGATGGAGATGTGTGGATAATGTCGGCTGGCAAAGCAGATACGTAGATTGGGCTGCCCAGCCTCTTCGAGAAAGGAGATCATCTCCCTGACCTCATCTTCATCGCACTCATCGAGAGCATCGATAAAGCACATGACTGAGGATTGGTCGAGGTTCTGGAAGGCTTGGCGAAGGAGAAACTTCAGTGGCTCCAGGTTCCATCCATACGACTCCGAGATCGAAGATCTAGGGATGTCCAGTGTATCCAGTACCAGTTGCAATGCTGGCAGGTTTTCGAGAAGTTGTAGCAGAAGCGAGCGATAAGCGCCTAAGGTGGATTTCTCAAGCATCTCGCCGCGCGCGTTGAAGAAGAAGGAGATGACGATCTTGTCCTTCATCGTTCTTCGGGTGTTGGCATGTGTGTACTTCATGAGGGTAGATTTCCCAGTTCCCGGCTTCCCTTTGATCCATAAGAATCCATGATGGTCCTCAAACTTCCTGGGGTCAAGCCACTGCATATACTCCGACTTCTTCAACAGCCACTTGCAAGTCCTCGCATGTGCAGCTTTGATACTCGTTTGCCGGTCGTCAATGCGGTCGAAACGCAGGGAACTCAGTAGCATTTTCCTTTCCTCAGGGGTCAATCGTGAGTCGTCTGGGATCCCGACTCCTTGCGTTTCGGGTCTGGAGTCGGAAATTTTCAAGAGCGCCGATGCCACTTTCGTATATTCAGGGTCTTGCAAGCTCTTGAACCTACACATATCCATATGATTGCTTCCAATGTGTTCGCATATTTCGCAAGTGGGTAGATTGAGGTACGACGACGTGTCTTCGACAACCTACAGAACAAGTCAGCCTGATATTTCAAAGCTCCTAGATTTCCTACCTTGCGGCCACCTAAGGCGCCTACTCCTAACTGTTCCTGGAACGAATGAATACTCCACCCACGATCCATCGCCATGGGCCCAAAATCATCTCGTAATTCCTTGAGACGCTCTGACGACGGAAGTAGAGCGTTGACGACTTGCTCGTTAACCGAAAACCCGACGATTTTGATAATCTTCTCGGCAATATGCTGTAGGAAGCCGCGAGGGTCAGCTCCGATATGCGGGGTCCCAAAAAACACTAGACCGATCGTCGCTTCAAACACGGTTCGCAGATGACTTTGCCCTTGGAGACAATTCCTTGATCTCCGGAGCATCTCCTTCACAACGATGCCTCCGAGGCTATGCACCACGAAGATTAGCGGCCTTGAAGGGTCTTCTCGCCTTTGGGCTTCTAAAGCTACAAGGAAGTCCCAGGCTATATCGTAAACCGTGTGCGTAGCACCTGAAGAGCCTAGTCTGTGCCTTACGTGAGTATCGTAACCGTACGTCAAAACCCGTGCATCGGGTATAGTCGTTGGCAGAATGTCGCGAGGCCAGTATATTGAACCGCTTGTGGATCTGCTTTGGTTGCTGAAAGGGTTCATTCTGCGGACTTTGGTGGGCGGTTCTCCTGATTTCTCTCTATTCAAGAAAGATGCTTCTCCAGACTTGGTGGTCCATGTTCGTTCCGGATGGCCTGTGAAGCCATGGACGAATACAATACTAACACAGGTTAGCTCTGGTTTATACCTCTGCATATCTCAACCTTTCTTTCCTATCTTTGCTAAAAGTAACCTCCAATGAATGCCTGATTGACTAGCTATGTATCATACCGGAGGCGAGCCCGTAGATTGAGAAAGTTGAAGAGCTCACTTACTCGATGCCTGGCTGCTCAGGGCACGAAACGACAGTCAATCCTGTAGCAGGTATGAATTGGGGCTCATCGTCTAATCCCGAGGACCTCTTGGAACTGAAGGATGTTGAAATAGTTGCTTGGGACACTTCAGCCTGGCGCCCACAATCATCATCTTCGAGCCCGTGAATATCGTCCATTGTGTGGTCGCTGAGTTTTGTGTGCTAGAAAATGGCGCTCTGAGACTCGCTAGCTGTTATCGGCATCAAGTGAGGTACCCTAGGGCAGTAGTGCTGTTTTCACTCACACCTCTCTAGCCCTGCTAGGCTAGCCGGCGTGTGAAGGCTAATGTCGAGGAAGAACGAAGCGACGATAAGTGGAGAGCAGAGCAGCAAGTGATAATCACGGCATCATGGCGTCGCATGAAGGGATACCGCGTGTGTCGCGTTCGTCAAGGTTGAGGGCGTGTGCTAAGAATCATGGTGTGAGCTGAGACTCGGCTGCGGGTTGAGGATGCCTAGTGAGGCTGAGCCAGTTGTGGCGCAAGATCATCGGGGCACATCATGATTGGTTGAATCAACAATATCACTAAATTTCAGAGCTTCCTCTTAGTAGCTCGCATCAACGCGTTTTATGCCATCAGTCTACCAAGTCTATACGCAAATACAATGTAGCTTCGTCACATAGTCGCCATCATTCCAGCCACCATGGCTCAGTTCATCCACCTCGCCAAAACCTCTTCATCCACACCCCTCACCAACACATGTATATGCTCCAAACTCCTCACGCTCTGCAAGTTCGTCGTATTCTTGAACCACTGCACCTTGGTTCCCTCCTCGCCCTCCTTCTCCCCTGCACCCACCCTAAACTCCCTCCTCACAAAATCTTCCACAATCTTCCTACCCTCGGCCGTCAACCCACCCTCCTCATCCACCGGCAGCGGCTTCTTTGACCACACCACAATATGCGAGATTCCTGGAGTAACAGCATACGTCCAATCATTCCGGATAATCTTGTAATCCTCGGGATCTTCAAAAGGCGTAGGATTCTTGAGCTCGAATTGAAACGCACCGGATTCGTTGAGCGGTTTCCAGAGCAGGCGCTGCTGAAGGAGATACTGGGTTGCGCTACCGTATTTGGCTTTGACGTGCGATGTCCATGCGAGGTAGGCTTTGAGGAATGAGGGCCAGCGCTTGAGCTCGTCGAGCTCGCCCGCATCGATGAGGCGGTGGAGATCTTCCCATGTGTGGGCCTCGAATTGGTCGTCGGTTATGCTGAGTTGGTGCCAGTCCACAGCTGTGAGCTGGAAGGGCGGGTTGTCCCGTGGAAATGGGAGAGCAGTTGGGTCTGGATTGGCTTTCCAGGTGCGTTGAAAGGATGCCGGGGTTGAGTCGGTGTCTATTGCGAATTCGCCCATGTTGGTCGATGCGGCTGAGAGATCGTGATGTTGAGAATGGATGCTGGCTGGGGCAGGCGAGGAATGGTATAGGCAGTCAAGGGAAAAAACGAGGTTCAGAAGTTGAAAGTCTGGGTAGGAATATCTATCGGTCTCGATAAGATGCTAGAAATTCTCGCCTTGCTTCGTATATAAGAATCGCTAGCTGATGACGCTGCAGTGCATGGAACAGCCACGTATGCGGGAACGTTGTCCTGAGTACCAGTGCAATTGCCGATAAGCAATCTGCCTGGAAAATGGAAAGATGTTCAAGAATGATGAGTTATATGTTAATGAAGGTCTTGTATACCCGCTGGCCCGTCACACAAAACTATGGAGCTGAGTGTGGCTATGGGCGAGATCTTTACTTTCATTGGTGGGGTAAAAATTGTCGGAAGGGATACCCTTTTCAGCCGAGGGCGCTTACCTGGGAACCCGAGCCTAGAGTGAGACTGATGAGAACCCTATCACTCCTGCGCCGGGAGGAACAAAAACCTTAGGAAGAAAGCTAGGGTGTGATTGGATGAGAGATGAATACATTGCGCAACCTGGATGTAGCGCTCAGCCCATGGGCCGATCTTGGCATTGCGGCCAGCTTAGTAGATTCATTGTGCAGCTTCGAACTTTCCCCAGTTCAAGCCCATAAACGGTATTGAACTTCGATGATTTCGCGCCATGAAGCGTGAATTTCGAGGCCTCGGTCGATTGCGATTGCCCTAGGGACAGCCTGGAGTATGTGAAAGAATCCATTCTCGGTCCGACCTACGACGGTGCCTCGAACACCCCAGCCGTTGCCTTGAGAGCTCTTCCTCCTCACCATAGGGCACACGAAAGCCAGATGGAAAGTGCTACAGCACTGCTGCCCATGATGATTTATGATGCAAACCTCCATCATATGTATTCGTACTACAAGCGTATTGGGTGCTCGCCGCTCCTAGCTTGCAACACTTTGGCGCTCAGCTAGACGCAGCTCGGGGCCATCGGCCCTGTCCGGATTTCAGTGCATATCCGTCTTTCATTTCCCGTCCATAGGAGTTTCACCTCTACTCTTTCAGCTATCCCATTACGTACATGCGGCTCTTTCCTTCAGTGAGGGCCTCAGCTTGCCAAGCACCCTTTGCTCAAGGTAACGTAAGACGGAGAAGCAGTTAGGTCAATGTGGTATCAAGAATTGAAGTTCTCCAGATAGACACCAAAAACTCTTACCCTTTGAAACAGATGATTTGGGGTCGCACTGTTGGAAGCGGACTCATTATGCTCGTCATTGCAATGTATGCTCCATGCATGAACTCTGAGGGTTGCGCACATGATTACCGGTGATTCTCCCGTCTTTCGTTGTTTTGATTAACGGAGGCGGAGGATATGCAGCCTTTTGGAAGGGACCGCGGTCTGCAAAAACCAGACATATCAAGCGTACCTGGCGTGTATCCGGAGAACCGCTGTCTCAGAAAAAGTTAAAGCATGCTGTGTCTCTCCGGATGGTGAGTCAATTCTGTCTCCAGAACGTAAGATGGAGAGTTGGCGACAGCAATTAGCACCGACGGACCTGCTAAGATCCCACAAAGTGCCAAGCAGATTCAGAGTGGAGCCAGGATTACATGTATACCGAGTGCCGGGCAATTTTAGGTTGTGTTCCTGGACACCGGCAATTCGATGGCGCAGTCGCATGGTGATTGGTCTATCAGTGGGGCGAAATAACGTGGAGTAAGCCATATCGCCACAAGGAGAACCGGCGGGTCCTTGGCGTCCACTCAGCCTTTCGGAGCTAAGAACTAGAAGAGTCCACTTCGCACTTGCCGGGATAGGAAGCACTATGAAGCGGAACACCATGGAGATTGTGAGATAATCCGGATAAGATGGAGGGTGAACATAGGGTTCCGCCCGCAAAGGTCGAAAAGAAGCCTTCGTATCGTGAAATGGAAGAAACATGAGGTGAGCATGGTTGGGTATATAATGGTCGTGAAGCCATGGGAATAGTCTCCAGAACATCCACAGTCGCTTCTCGCAGTCTTTACCTACGGATCAGTCTTTCACTTTCGATTTCCACGCTCTTTACCCACAGTCTTTACATATCAGTTTTTGGCTTTCGCATTTTCGGTTTCCTCGTAAGCAGTATGCGTCTCGCGGCTACCCCAGTCTTCAAGACCAGCTTTCTCCTTGGACTGTTGGCTTCCAGCGTAATAGCACTTCCCACTACAGTAGATCAAGATGGCGTCAAGGTTGGGGAAGTGGTTCCCGCTGCTGAACGCCGCAGCCTGGTTGGGCGCGCCCCGATGCCGCCACCGCGTCCTGTCAACGTCCCAGATGTTCCTGTGCATCCTCCGGAAGGCTCTGGTAAGGCATCCACCAGGAAATATCTCGTTCTTGGTTAAAGTACACTTTCTTTGCTGACCATGGGAAGGTCCTGATGCAGTGGTCCCTGGAGGACATCCTGGTGAAGCCCTTCGACCTGGTGAAAGCACGCCAAACCAAGGCGGTGCCCTTCGTCCCGGTTCTGGTACCCAGAATGCCGGCGACGGGAACCGTCCACCAGCAGGCACGCCCGAGGAGCTTCAATGGAGGGGCCAGCGCGACCTTCAAACATTGAAGAATACGCCAGCGAACAAGGTCGGCTCCTACAAGGAATACGACGAAGCAGTGGCGAAAGACTACTGGGTGCCCGAACCGCAGAGGGTGAAACTCGACGCCAATAGCGTCGAAGACTTCAACGATCCGCAGACCCTTGCCTTCTTCAAGAACAATGGAATTGAATGGGGTACGAAGGACAAGCCCGGCATGGACGCGCTGAAGACCAATATCTATGGTGGTAACGAAAAGTATATCAAGGAGAATGGCCTCTACCCTGGAGGAGACATATTCGAAGGCTTTACAGTGCCCGAACAAGGTGCTTTCATCCGGACCCACCAGTACCGTGTCAAAGAGGACTCCAAGGGCTGGTACAACGATATGTACGACAACAAGCCAGAGAGTGAGCGCATCTACATGTCCGAGCATCTTGCGGCGACCTGGGACAAGACAGGTGGAGGTAAGCCCATGGAGAGGCAATTTATTGGACAGGTGAACAACGACCAGATGGCTCCTGTCCTACAAGCGGAGATTGCAAAAGCCAAGGCAGCGGGGAACTTCGACCCGGCTGTGGGGCTTGAGGCTGGCCCAGGTCACCCCGTGTTTGAAAAGGCTATGGGCGGTTCCGCAGGCAACCCGTTGGTGCAGGCGATGAGCGGCCATCCTGAAACTTTCAAGGGTTGGGAACCCAAGAAGTTCAAATATACCGAGACCCCCTCTGGCATCTTTGGTGTCATCGAGAACGGACCCAAATGAACATAGTGTTTGGTTTGGACGGCTGGACGGCTGGACGGCTGCGGCGAACTTGGTTTGGTCGCAAATTTTCCATTCGGAGGACTCGGGGCATTGATACTAGGAGAATGTGGACAGGCGTTAGTAGGCGTTAGTTTCGAAGGAATAGAATCTTAGGGTGTGCGGCGTAACGTCTTACCGTCTCACCGATGTCATGCATAGTGCTTATTCCTTTGCCCGGGTGGCACCGACCGAAGTGAGGCGGGCAATTCCCCACAGTTGAACTGTCAGCGCAGAATGAATATCCTCCGAACGTGCGTAGGAGGCTTAGCCTCCTCGCGCTTCTCCGGATCCTGCGTCAATACTGATTATGTCAGGTTCGTGAGATCGACGCTGGCCAGACGGGATGGTTCTCGGCGAAGCAGCATCGCGAAGAGTCCTGGCACCACTTTTGGACTTTTCCGTTGTAAAGGAGGCTCTTTCATATTCGGCGATGGCTGTGCCATCTGGCGGGGATACGCCGTGCTTTGCCTCCACCATTTTCGGGCTCCCGTGAGATGTCCTGCTTCTGGAGCCGACTTCGGGTCTGGCCAAATTCCTTGATTCAATTGAATCGTAGATTATCCCGTTATCCCCCCGGTCCTGTGTAATCGTGGCGGATGAACGCGTAGCGTGTGCGACGGCGAACGAGACGTAGTGTACAACGAATTGAACGGCGATCGAGGCATACAGAGCCTGGGCACGGGTTTTGGAAGCTAATTGAGCATATCCTAATCCAACGCCGTTCTCGAAAGCACCGAGACTATGGCTCCTGAGCGAGGAGCGTCAATAAGGGACGAACTACCGTGTTGTGTACGCATGCGAGGCCCCTACAATAGTACCAGAGCTATCGCAATTCAACAGTTGATGCTCGGGAATACCCGGGGTATACAAACCGAGGAGCGCTGAGCATGATGGAAGACGCGTATCGAGGTTGCCGAGAAGGACATCAACAGGAGCGATTGCGCTGGTGCATCTCGAAAGACAGCTAATGGCGATTGTTCGGAGATAAGATGAGTCATCACAAATCGCTTGGCAGATCGTTGAGAGACCCGCGAATATGTTCTTCCCACGTTTTCATCCCTTCGCGCCAATTCGAGGTGTTCGCGCGAGCTCTATAGAGAGACCCAGGTCGAGCCTAAGAGCCGATTTCCTTCATCCATCTCTCGAGATCCTTCATCAGCCGCTTCCCAAGCTCGGCATTAACCACGCAATCCTGCCAGCTCCCCGTAACGACCATGTCTCGATCCTTGACAGTCATGATAGAGACGGATATCGCAGCCGAGGGTGTCTCTGCGCTCAACAGCATTTCCGCTCTCCGAACTGACCAGACGTCCTCTTTCTCGACACCGCCGTCGAAAACGCCCAAATTCGTAACGACCCATGAGATGCATCTTATTTTGCGCATCTCGCTTTGCTGCTGAGCATTCCAGTCCGGACACAGCTTCATGATGCCAATGAGGTCGTTTCGCGTACCGGCGTCCAGCCGCGCCTGGATCTCGCTCCGGACACGAGCTGCAACAGACCAGATAATGTCCACGACATCCGCTGGCAGTTGCGCATCCTGAGCTTCGGGCGCCATATGAGATCGGATGGTTTCGAGGAGCTTTCCATCGAACTCATGATCCAGTACCGATACATAGTTGCACAACGACTCCTTTGGCTCCAGCCAAGGGTACTGCTTGGGTCTCGATGGCAAAATCTGTCGCAGGTCGTATGGCGTTCTGCTCAAAAACCCTTGCGCGTCCTGGATCGCAGTCGAAAGCGCAACGAGGAACAGTGCGTGCGCAAGACCCGTCACGGTGGTTCCGTGCGCGCGACAAGCGTCCACAATCCTCGCCACGCATTGGTTGTCGATTGTGAAGCTGCCATATCCAGTCGTGTACGGTGTGGCCTTGATTGGAGCCCATCGTGCATATATGTCTCCAGGAGGGAAGAAGCGCTTCGGTTTGAACTCTTTCCAGAGCTCTCTTACCACCATCACAGGCGATACGAACCACATGGACAGTTTCTCCGGGTTGGGCGGCAGTCTGTTGGAAGGATCATCCAGTTCAAGAATCCATCTCTCAGAGTCGTTGATATCCTGCACTGGCTCTGTCTTCGTGGTCTCGTTCAAAGATCGCAGCAGGTGTCGATGGAAGATCTTGGCGCCTGATCCATCGTGGTGGACGTGATTCCAAACGTACAGTACCTCAATAGTCTCGGCGCAAAGCTTGTGCAGTACGACAATTCTCCAACCGGGCTGTGTCGAGATGTCCTCAAATCGAGAGTCCAGTCGACCCTGTATTGTCTCGAGATACCGCTGATGATACAGGCTAGGGTCGTCCAGGGTGACCCATTGGACGTGACTGCGCAGGTCTAGACGATTAAGTCGAACGAACGAAGGATTTTTTGTGTTTTCATCCACGACGCCAGTCTGGAGATGAGGCTGCGCAAGCACGACTTGAGCGAGGGCATCAAAGAACCGCGTCTTGAGATTAGCGAGCGACTCTGGCCGGGTAAGACTAGAAGGCGGACAGTATCGACAGACTATGATGGTGCCTCTATACTGGTCTAGAGTATGCATTGCTAGCTGATATGCCTCACTGCTTACCGTGAGAAGAGGCTCTATGCTTGAGTTTCAGGCGGATTGACTCACTGACAGCCCATCCCGCGGATTCTTTTTCCCGCATGGCTTTCATTAGTATTCATGGTGAAATTAAGCGTGACCCGAAGAACTGGTGACTACTGGGGAACATGAGCAACGATAGTACTGAGTCCAAAGTCGCCCGGGGGCTGGTCATCTTCCCATATAGGGGACTTCTAACGGCCCCCGAGGACCCCGAGGAGCCGTCTCGTGCGAGTCATGGAAACAAGCGTTTCATCTTAAACTTGGCGTTGAAAACTACGCACGATCTTTTCATAAAACTTCAAGACCTTCATCGGAAGTTGGCAAGGTATGCGACCAGGATACTTGACGAAATTGTGGCGCTGGGGACTCCTGAGAAGAGGAAGGCGCAGTCGAGAACGTGTCACCGTTGGATGTCAATCGCTACAACACCACCGTCCGAACTTCATTACGAAAGCCATCGCACCACACGTTGCTACACCGAACTTAGCAAGGCAACAAGCAACTCCCTGGCCTTTCGCAAATCAGTAACACAAAAGCTCCTGGCTGAACAGGCAAGCAGGCAGTTTCTCGGCGAGTTGGCGACCACCCTAGTCTCCGCCTCTTTCATCGACTATGCATCCGGTTTCTAGGACCCTGCGATAACCTTCTATATGGTCTGGACGTATCGGTACCCCTGGCTTACCGTCCTGGCCAACGAGTATAATGCTATCTTACCCGTCGCCATATACTGGTGGCTGCGTCGCGGTCAAAAACTGAGTACTCCATCCCATCGGAAGGCCTAATCTAGACCCTTGTTGCTAATCGCGCAGATGTATCTAAGAGCATATTTTTATCCATTTTGGACCTTCGTTCAAACATCCTCATACGACCTAGGACATCGCCTAAATGGCGCAAGCGCATCCACATAAGAATACAAGCCTTAAGAGCACTCCCAATCGACACAACAGGATTCTGTGGTACATGAACTTATGTGCTACGTACTTCTAGATGCCTAATTTACCTGCATCGAAGACGCCCCAAACTGCGCAACATTTGCGGTAAAGCCTTGACATCCCGATCTATCAGGTCCTATAAATGTCCCACAGCAGAGCTGACAAACATCGTTCGTATAAACTTTCAAGGTCCAACTATTTCCTGCTGGATACCATTGCACGCTCTTTGGGTTCCCATCGAGACCGTAGCAGTCGAGAGGCCCGCTGTTACATACGCCTCCAGTAACGCTACCGCTGCAGCCTATGTTGGACCAAAACACTATGCCAAATCTGAGCGCTGGCCTATCCTACAGGGCATATCAAGAGTGGAGAAGGGGTACATACGTGTGCACCAACTTGTGCGCTTTTCGAGGTGCCGCATGATGTCTGCCTCGCTGCTCGACGCGTCAAAAGCCAATCATCGTGGGCGCACTCGCTTTGGATACTTTGAAACATACATCGTGGTGTTGTCGAGATGAATTGTCTCGCTCTTGCAGACGACCGCCAACGCAAGGGTTGCCGCCAAAGAAGTAATGAAATGCATGGTTTCAGGAAATCTTTTGTTGAGCCTCAGCGTAGTTCGATGGGTTGAGCAATGATCATGGAGATTCTATTCTATCAGATGCGGCGCGGGCCATTGAACTTAATACTTCCTCAGATTCCAAAGGTTCGTACAACCCTGGATGTTTCTCGGCGCCCTTTAAGCCCCCAAAACGCAGGTCTCGAGCCCAAGGATCCTCGGATACGAACCCTCTCGTGATTCAGGCTTGCTGATTGGCATTTCACTGATTCTCCGAGCTTATTCGATATTGACTGACATAAGGTACGCTTACGGTGGTCGTAAGCATCTTGATACATGGCTCATGGTACATGTTGATTGGCCTTTATTTCATCAAGCTCCTGTGTGGAACTTACGCTACAGGTCATAGCTCGACTCAGAACAAACCTTTGATTCTTTTATATTGATCCATCTTGCGAAAGTCTTATGTATGCAGTCTCCTTCCTATCGGGATGAGTTTTATCCCTGGTACTTACCAAAATCCCAGCATACAAGCTTTGATTCTATGAGATAAAACAGAACAGGGTCCTAAAGCAAACGACCAACACCGTACCACATCCCGAGTCCAGGTACATAGCGGTATTCAGAGCACGCGTTACACCCAAGGAGCCTTCTATTATACCTCCTCACTGCGGCCTTTTCACTGGCTTCATCACTTCCACGAGGGAATGCGGAGTAGGGGTCCAGGTGGCTTCGCAAGAAATTGGATGTGTTCTGAGCTAATTCACTACCTTGGTCCGAACCTACTATTCGACGAATCGAAGCTACTCCTTTTCCTTTGTCACCAGTTCGACGCCCAGATCCGCGATATTCCAGAGCTCCACTATGTGCCGCCCTTCTTGCGGTGCAGACGCAATCGCGATCCAATTACCAGATATTTCAAATTGATACAACCATCTCATCTTCTCAAAGAGAAGACCTTTAGGATGCCATGTCCCACTATCCCATATCTGCACTATCCCATCCGTGGCTCCAGTAACCATGCCTTGGTTCAGAAAGAATAAGCCTCGAATTGCTGCTCCTGGATGGGCATCCATTGTTCTGAGGCACTCGCCTGTATTCCAGTCCCAGAGTCGAACTGTTCCATCTGCACTTGCGGTGAGAAGAGAGTGGTCGCCAATGTTTCGGAAGCAGTTCACAATTTTCGTGTGACCCTCTAGATTGGAGACACGGGCACTAGGACTGGTAAGCAAACGTCGGAGCCTGTGGTCTTATTTGAGCGCTTACCCTGTCTTCAGGCTCCAAAACATCGTCTCCCCACCACAACCAGCCGTCACGAGCAGATCCCGCTTTGGATTTCTCGCTACATGACTCACGCACCTTTTGTGGCCTACAAATGTACGCAAGCACTCCGCCATTGCCAGACTCCAGAGTTTGATCGTCCCATCCGAGCTCGCAGACACCAGCATGTCATCATAGACTTGCAGACAGGTAATGGTGCTTTCATGTCCGGTCAAGGTCGCTCGCTGCTCATGTGTCTCGGCGTTCCACAAGATGATGCGGCTATCTTCGGCACCGGATACGATGACAGAGTCAGACGGCATGCGAACAATCGATGCACGAGCCGTGTGGCCTTGGAGCTTCGCAATTTTGGTTCTTTAAGTGTCAACGAGTGTCTCCTGTTAGAACCTAAGGAACTTTAGTCTTACTGCGTCTCAAGATTCACCATCTGTATGCTGCCATCAGCATGCGCGATCACGCTTGTGGTACCATGGACGTCGAAATCCCCTAACGTGTCTAGTTCGAAGACCGAGGCAGTGTCAGGGCTGGAGAGGGGCACGACGGCAAGCCAGCCGTAGATAGAACCTGCGACTAGATGTTTGTCGGTGAACAAAACCTTATGTACATTAGAGCTCTGCGGAAGAGCGAGCGTCTTGGCGGGTCCCATGCGAGAAGACGACATAGCAGACCACACAGTTGGCTTACGAACAGGAAACAGTACAATGATGAGGGTAACCTGCCAAGTTTGCAAAAAATTATCGGCCGAAGACCGTACAACTCGGTTGTTCGAAGTCTTTGATGATCTTAGCGACTGTGCCGCAAAAAGTGTGGCGTGGGCGGGAGTGCCAATTATATCTTCTTGGCTCCACGGCACTTCAGCCCAGGTATGCCTCGCAAACCCCAAATCGCGTAAGAACCCCGACGCTCCTATGGAAAGTCTCCTCACTATACTGCCATCCTCGGGTCAAATGGAACATAATCGTGGATTCCACCTCAAGAAACAGCCCAGCTCAATCCCAGAGGATCGTATGTACACAGGCATTCAGCCTTCACGAGGGCGACCGGCTTCGAAGGTTCTTTCGTGCGATAAGGTATACTGTGTTTCCTCCAAATGAAGGAAGGGTCAAATTTTCAATTCGCGGTAACAGGTACTCCTGATTGGACTCGCAGGCTGCTGAGAATCACTCGGTCTATCTGACGCATTCAATTAATCACGGAAACACGCGGCAAAGGTCATCGGGCCTTGGCGGATTGAGTGTCGTATGCATGTTTGAGGGAAGACTGTGATTGCCGTTACATGTTGAAACGGTCTGAGAGAGAGCAGAACAAAGGTCCATCACATGGCAACTTGAGGGTGTTCAGTGACGTCGGCGCAGAGCAATGCCGAAGGAACTCAGAAGGAATGACACGAGTCTCCCTTCTCAAACGTGAGAGTCGGTTGCTTGAGTCTGCATGTTGTGTGTGTCGAGAAATTCGGCCTGCTCAGATACCTTACTAGGATCATGTGTTGAGGTGGTTTTCGCGGACTCGATGCCTACCTTACGCCATTCCGAAGCATGTCTTACAGCAAGCCGCAATCGTGAAAAGGTTACCTGCACGACCAAAGATGTTGATGCTGGTCTGTGGTGTGGTATGTAGTCTTGGTCATGCCATCTGGCGTGGTTGTCCTGGTGCACAATGTTGTAAGTTACGCCTAGTTACATGAACGGTAATCACTTTGATCTTGCGGCGTCTGCGCCCCGGACTCATCTTCATCGCCCTTCCGAGTGAGGGCGGAGTTCGTTGCAGTACGGGAAACATGCAACGTTGTGTTCTCAACACGAGATATCCTTCGAAGAGGAGTATAAAGTTGTCAAAGCTAACTCTCCACAGGGCTTTAGACAACCAGTTACGTCTTCATCCTTTGTCAAACCTTTTTCTCCCCATCCTTAACGGGCCGGAATCTCTGCTTTTGATTCTCAATCAGGACAGGGAGGCATCCACACATTATCTTCACACATTGAAGTATTCTCTGCCAGCCTTCCCACGATGATCTTCCCTTATGGAAAAGCAGCTGTAGCGCTTCTAAGTTCTCTGGCTGCAAGCGGCATCGACACTCACCCTCTCGCGGACTCCAAGGATACTGCCCTCTTCAATGTTGAGCATATCCGCTCAATCGCCGACCTGGAAACCAGGAAGACACCAGGGATCAAACCATACAACAACCAGAACGTAACCGACTACTGTTACCACGAGGCCAGCGATACCGATAGCAACGTTAGAGAGGACATTTGGTGGCAGAGCGCCTCGGGCCTTTTCCTCGACACCTGGGTCAATACTCCAGACAAATACAATGATTGGGCACGAAAGCTCGACAGACGGGTGTTCAATAAGGCTCAGTCAACATCATGGGATTGCGCTAGCATACCTGGGACTTGTGGACATGGTGCAGATTGTCGTACGTATACATTCGCGCTTCAGTTTTGAAGATTACCCGTTGATTTCCAGTAACAGCCGTCTTCTTCGACGCTGGACTTGGAACTGCATACTACATCATGCACTCCGTCTCCAAAACTCATGAGACCTTCAACTACTTCCACGAGAGGCTCCAAGACAACACCATCATCAACCTCTTGAAACTCCCCAAGATGATCGGTGACTTCGGCGCTAGCCCAACAGGTATCAATCCCGCCGGTGTCATGGCTGGCGCTTTTCGTGTCGCATCAGGCCTCGCCAGTCCTGCACCAGCGCTTGGCGCAGCTTTGAGAGTGCTCAGCGGCGCCTTCGGTATCGCAGCTGCGAGTTTCAAGCCGAACGACCCTGGGGCAGATATGTCCGCCATGGTCGGTGATTACTTCGCACAGTCGACAGCTGCCCTTAAGGATACGCTTCGCAATCTTTTTGGTGAAGGCGATCCAGGCAAACTTCCTGCGGCGGCCCTAACGGGAGATTGGTCCAGTCCTGTTGCGCGCTTCTTCGATGGAGGTAAATTCTTGATTGAGTCAGTAGACCATGTTTACCAAAGCGTGGTTGACCAGGGCAACACTCTATGCCTAAGTACCACAGCCCAGACCAGACTTAGAGTCAACAAATTGACGCGCCCCTTAGCGCCAATCCATGGCCTTGCGCATCCTTTTATGGAGGAGATTTTACATTCACCTAGACACAACCATCAAGTCTGAGGATGAATGCTACAACCGCCTGTCAGACTATCCTTCCAGAGTCTGGAGAAATGACATCTGCTGGGGCATGTACATCAGCACTCCTGTAAGCGTTACTCGACCCCCAATGGCATACTACCGCCAGGATTTTCCGGACAAGGCTATGATCGATATGATGATCAATGACTACAAGACGGATCTGAAATTCGTTTATCAGACCGTCTGGGATTGTAAGAAGGCCTGAGGGACTGGCGATCGGGAGGTTGATGGCAACAATCTTCCGTACAATGGCGAGTATCCCACTTGCTTCTTCAACATGGATGTGCTGAAGGGTGAGTCTCAGCGTGGTGACGGTAAGATCAAGGAAGAGCCCCTGTAGTTGTGGGATTGGGTTGTGTTGTAATTTTCTGAATGTTCGGGTTCCAAGATGTAGATTGTGGATTATTATTATTTGTCAGCCTACTCTTGTACATGTTCATATGCTCTTAGCTTCATCGCAATAGTACATGATTCGATATCCTCACCTCACCCGGGAAAGATAGGGCAAGGTCATGGTGCCTGACTTGAAGAAGAAGCGATGGCTTGAGTCAACCTATCCCTCATGGTTGCCCCAGGGAAGTCTGGAATGATATCTCGCACTCTTTGTATTCTTCTCTCAAGCGTTTCTTTTTCGCGTTTCAGATCCTCCCTCTCCTGTTCTATCCTTGTTTTGCCCAACTTCCACATGAATGCGAATACTCCCGCGATTATCGCGATTAGTCCAAAGCCCGACGTGAGACCAATCAAGGCATTCCTACTGGTCTGGACAGAGGAGGCAGCACCATACGTGGCTGCGCATTGGCCGGTATTGGTTGTAGAGGAAACCTCGGTGGCTGGAGCCGAATGGCTTTCGCTGGAGATCGGTAAAGTGGTGCTAGAGGATATAGAGTCGGACGTAGGGGTAGCGCTGCTTTCTGCATCACACATGACAGTACCTCCACTAATGTTCATCATCAACGTCGAGTTAACGGTGTCCTCATCGCAGCAGGCCCGTGCAGCCTTGTCGGATCCGCAACAGAACTTGGTGTAGTCGCAATAGGTAAGGATGGCATCAATTGATTTGTACTCGTCTAAGCTCCCCCAGATACGTCAGCTTCAGTGCGACTAGCCATAGCTTTTTTTCGCGTCCGTACCTATGTTGCAGATGTCCGGACACGCATCGCTCCATGGCGTCGCAGTGCAGCCACGGCGCAATATGACACCGAGTCCAGGAGAATAACACAGGCCGTTGCTCAGACATGTGTCGCTATCGCGGCAGCAATGAGAAATCTCTCGATCGGAATAACATGGCCTGAGTGCAGTCGCATTGCTGCCATCGGGATAGTAGCAGGTTTGGCTGCCATTAGCAGTGCGGAGCAGTAAAGCGGCCGCAATGATCAGGGGGTTGATATTGGACATGGCTGCTGTGAGAGTAAAGAGTAGAACTTCAGACCAGGCTTGATTCCAGCTGTGCGTGCTGCCATTGTTATTGACTAATATTGCGCGTTGGCATACTCAGCCTTGAGGTGATACAGCTTTGGCGCCTTGGTTCAGCCGCAAGCCACGGCTTGAAATACGAATTGTGACATGAAATGCACTTCGCTAGACCTTGCAAGGCGCAGAGCTAGGGCGTTATCACGTTGCGTTTCGGTCCTTCGAGAAATTGTTGGCAGCGATGTACCGCCTGTTCTCACGTCTAATAGAACAGCCCGGTTTCTGTTTCTCGGTATTAAGTAGTCATGATTGGACGGCAGGCGGTTAGAGCCACCATTCTTGAAGGAAGCGTTCCGCGGGACGTGGAAAAGGGCAATAGTGAGGCGCTCCCGCGCCAACGGTTGCCTAGAACCTTCCCCAGTCTTCGAGCCTCCACTTTGCGCGAATTCCATTCTGGCCTCTTGGTCGGACCCGCAGTGAACCAGGGTACTCCCATCACGGTCGTGTTTCGCTGATCTTCACTATCTTGTCTTTTCACATCGCACTTGAAATTCCTATGGTCGACGTTGTCAGAGCGCCACTCGCTGTCGCTGCTCAAATTTCGAGGCTGTCGAAAAAGTGCAAGAAGAGCTCGACGGACCTTCACGGATTAGGAGAGGATCTCAGCAACCTCCATAGGCTACTCGTAGAGTCGCAGCACTATCTAGCTTACCTAGAAAATGTGCGAACCCAATGCGAGAAGCTAGCCTCAGATGTCGGAACCTGTCTGGCCAGACGGACGAGTCGAAATCCAATTACTCGCTTCGAGGGGAGATCGATTGACCTCAATCCAATCCGGGAGCAGACGAAAAGTCTCACTACACTCCTAGAGCCCGGCAATCTATTCAAGTAGGCAAGCATCCGTGAATAGTGACTTAAGGGTTATGCCGCTAATATTAGTCAGAATGTTGCGGCGGCGAGGCATCGATCCTGAGGTCAATTTGTTCAACGCCATAAATCACTCGTCCTCTTGGACAACTTACGGGCAACCCAACCATACACGTTTCCCCCATACGCCGCACTCAATAGAAACGTCGAGTGCCAGCACGGGTATCGATACGATCTTCTCCCGGGACTCTTATGGCTCTCTTGCCAGCGCACGATCGTCGACGTCTCTAAGCAACGCTCTGCCTTCACCGAGAAATACAGGTCCAATTGGAAAGCTTTCGCCAACTTCGACCTCCCCCCGAGGTCCGGTAAACGTTCGCTCCTATAATCCCGATGACGAGGATCGAGCCTGGGCAAGCCAGGACCTTGCGACTCTCTCTCGAAAGTCTAGTGCAGAGCCAGAAGACCTTCAACGAGCAACTTTTCTTCTGGATAAAGGTGCTTCTTTCGATTACAAAGACACGGAATGCTTCCGAACCCCTCTTATATGGGCCATCGCATCCGGGAGAAGGGACCTGGTCGAGCTGTTCATATCGAGGAGCGTGCCGTTGAACACCATAGATGATATGTTGAATTGGTCTCCGGTACTATGGGCAGTCATGGAGCATCAGCCGGAAATTCTCCTCATACTCATTCGGAATGGAGCCGATGTCACTGCTGTGGACAATGAGCAAGGCCGAACCCCGCTCATGTGGGCTGTAAGCGATGGAAACCTGGCCGCCGTACGGATACTTCTCGAACACAGTGCTGCAGTGCAGAGGACAGGTGACGAACGAGATGCCGCCCTGACTCTCGCTGTCAAAGAACAAAACGAAACCATAATCTCGAAGTTGCTCCATCATGGTGCCAAAACTGACGCCAAAGATCGAGATGGCAATGCTGCACTGATCTGGGCTGTATGGCATGAGAATGTGGCGCTCATCAAGACGCTAGTCGATAATAAAGCCGACAAAGCGATCTTCGATGGAAAAGAAGGCATCTCGTTGCAGGAATGGGCGAAGGCGACCAGGAACCCAGATATCATAGACCTTGTACGCCTCGACCCGTCCCCCAAGTCTCTAATTGTACCTCTTCGATGCCGGAGTGAGATCAGGCGGGGCGCGAGCAGATGAGACTGGATGAGGCTCATATTTTCTCCGTCAACAGGCCTCCAACGCTAGGCCCAAGCAAGGCAACTCACATACAAGAAGCCACCTGTGCAACCAGGCCTGAATTGGGAGGCCAATCGTCGGCAGTTCACCTTCCCAGATTTCCCATGATGCCGCTCCATGCTCGGCCAGCAGCCCCCAAGACAAGTCTCTGTGGAGTGCCCGATATTACTCCATGAGAACAAACTTCAAATTGTCTGCCAATACAAGACAAACGAAGCAAATTAAAGGCCATGCCCAATATTACCTTCCTGAAGCCTTTGGAAGGAAGAAACTGCGCGTGCGTGCGAGGAAGGAGCGTCGTACATGAGGACCTTGGTACCTCTTTTGACGTCGCGACTCCTTCTCTACGTGCGACTTATCTACGAAGCCAATGATCCTCTTATTAGTATAGTAGGGGACGGGGATTCGGAGGCTCGGCGCCGTCTGCTCGACCGTTTGTGCCAGGTGTTGGCGGACACTGCGCGACGTCTCGTGGATGGTGAGAGCCGGTGCTGCTTCGCGGCTCGAATCCGCTGTAAGCGCATTGGATGGATCATTTACACGGGCGGTCGAGTGACGCGCTGCTGTAGGAAACCTTGACTGCCGAGTGCTCGCTTCGTCGCGTGTGTCGTGAGGTAGGGCGTTGAGCGTGGCATTGCGTCGCTGCTTGAGCTTGTCTGGATGGAGGCACCTTGTGGAGAGCTTGTTAGGTTCAATATCCCCAGAAGTCGTTTCGCCATTGAGTGCGAATCCTCGAACCCGCGTGCCGGGTGCCTTCATCGTGGCATAGCAGCCATGTCTTTATTTCTTCTTGCGATGGGGCCCTCCCGGACACTCGCAATTATTTCATATGGACGCGACGAGGCTGAGGTCGGCTTGCAGACGGGAGTATTTGACTATAACGCCAACGCTTTGCCATGTGGGTATTCGGCGACCATGCGTACCCTCTCAGACCGGTGAGATGCTGTGCCTGATAACGTAATAAGCGAGCTTAACATGCTAAGCTCAAAAGGACAGGCCCTCAGCGGCTTGGTTCTCGTTTTCCTCCGCGGCGCGTGGAGCGGTGACCGAGGCTGGAGTCACCGCAATCTTGAGTTTCCTAGCGAGGTTCGGCATATTCCGGTGGATTTTTGCGCGACAGGGGGACATGCGATGGTGGGACGTGGATATCTTAATCGCTGGTTTCTTGCCTTCGTCTGGGCGCTCGCCTTAGCCGTTGTGAGTCCATACCTGCAGGTTTGTCTTGTAATTCGTAATTAGCATCGGCAAGAAGAGAGACTTCACCACTGAGAGTCGGCTGAAACGGCTTGGAGCTGGCCGGTATGAGTGTTCATCTTTGATTCGTACACCACCTTGTCGTCGCAATCCGTCAGCAGCTTTCTTCACGACCTCAGCCTTCACTTCTTCTTCTTCGTCTTTACTGTCAAAGTGAAGGTAGGTGAATTCCTGATACTGAAGTCGCTGTGTAATGTGCAGTCGTACCGTGTTGGCGTATCCTCTTGGTGAGATATCAGATGAAAAACGTCTCATAGCTCTGTCGGCCACAGCTCTCTTGAGTTCTGCTATGAGTTATCAATAGGTGACATGTTCTGGAAGCTGTAAGAAGATTGCGTACCATCTGTCCAGATTTGAGCGAGCCCGGGTTGTTTCCTGCAAGTCCCAAGCCCAGAAGATCGGTGTCTCAAAGCGTGGAGGGACGTTCATAGTCCTCAACGGTTCCTTTGCGATTTAGTCATTCAATGCTCGTTCGCGTAGGATGGACGAACTCGAGTGTAGGCCAAATCTCTCATTGCTCAAGCTGCGATATTTCTTTATCGCTTCGAGCATTCACTAATCAAAGAACGAGAACAAATAAAATGTTTGCATGCAAGTCTGCAAACAATAGTACCGCATACATACAGTGAAAGCTCGCTCTTTTGCTTCTTTGGTATTTTATAGTCTGACGATGCGAGCATCGTACACTTGGCGTTGCATCCGTCTGACATGAAGACAGGAGAAAAAGAGCGGCGGAGTCTGGGATCAAACTCTTAGTGGCTTACGAAAGAACTGTCATAGACGTACAAAAACAAGATGTGTCGATTGGTGTAAAGTGGCCTGCGGTGAGCAAGGACGCAAGCGGAGCAACGCTCATTCAGTGTGGTCCAGAACAAGATCGCACAGAGATATTAAGCCCGAATACACCCTCGCCTACCTACCCAAAGGTATCCAGCTCGAGTCAACCGGCCGCCAACAGTTTTGTTTCTGGAAAGAAGGACGACTACTTATCGCTCTCGCGAGATGCACGACCAACTGACGACCTGAATGTCAACGACAAGAACCACGAAATTTCGAGTTCAGTTGAAGATGCCTCATAGCCGCAATAACTTACAGCGCATTCGATTTATGACTAAGCAGCGGTATTTTAGTATGGTATATAGGGTACCGAGACAGTTTGCCGAGCTTATTACAAACTTACGCCCGACGGACGCCCCGTAAGCATTGTACCTGAACTGGGTCAACCACGGGACCCTTTACAACCCTCTCGTGCCCAATTGTCAGCATCGAAAGCCCAGTTGTTGTTGCTTACGATACTTCCAGAAACGCGGCAGCATCTTGTACATGCGCCGAACCATGCAACCATGCCCAAGCTGTACATATTGCTATCAACATGAAGCTCTTTTTATATAGATGGAAACATCGTAGGGCGCTATATTGCTTTCAATACCTTCGAAAGCGTTCAGTGGAACGGGCGTATTGGTTCGCAGGTGGGTGAGGATCAAGATGTGGATATGGGAAGCGAGCGACATCGTCGACTCCCCATGAAGCCACCCTGGCCCTGAGCTGCAAATCGAAGGGCAGAATTTCGGTTGAGCCTCTATACATCACTGACTTTTAGTGCCACCACAAACATAAGCATTGCCTCTTGTAACGCATTCGTATGGCAAGCGGTAATTCGGATCAGTTCCCGCTATCTTAACAGTGCCTCAAGCCGTTAAAATCCTACTCCAAAAGCGTGGAAATATCCAAGCGGTCTCTCGCTACCTCAATTTAGTCTCTACTCGGCTTCAATTCGAGATGTAAAATGCAACATATTGGACCAGCATCCCAGTATCAATCCCGGTCGATGTTTTGTCATTGGGCGCACCGCCTGTACCAGGCAATTGTGACCCGATTGCGACATTAAGCACTGGGAAGTATGCTTGATGCGCAAGCGTAGCCCATATGTCTAGACTGGGAACGTCGCTGCCTTTGACTTTGTCGATCTCGTTTCCGTCCAAAATCCCTGTACCTTGTCAGAACTTGTCACGTAGTGTATGAACCGGTCGTGGCCTTGACTTACACGTTAGTGATTGTTCCTTCCAGTTGGTGTTGGTCCGGTCAACCTTTATGGCCCAGGTATGATAGGTCGTATGGTCGTAATCGTGGCGCTGGCCAGACGAAACCCTGTAGTCCTCCTTTTCGTTTGTAGACGGATTCACAATACCATAATGCGCGGTTGCGAGGCTCCAGTCAAACCCATCGGTAGCCTCAAAGATGTCCCATTCGCCACAAAGCGGCCACTCCTTATGATCCGACCCTTGCTTTCTCAGGCTGTCACCCAGAGCCCAAAAGGAAGGCCACACGCCGACTTGTTTGTCGGAAGTCGCATTCCCAGATTGTAGCTTGGCTTGCAGAATGAGAGATTTCCCTTCAGGGCAAGCGTAGGCATCCTTCCCCTCGAACCGAGCGGATACCCACTGATCGCCATGCTTCTGAGGCAAAATGAAGAGCTGGTCGATCATCCATTTGGGATCGCCTGTCCCAGGGCTTCCTATGACACCAGGGTTGAAGTATTCTATGTATGCAACGTCGCTGGTCGGGTCGTATATTTGCTTTTCAACCTTGTTCAGACCAGGGCCTAAGTCGCGGGTATCAGTATTAAACACAGTCTTAGACAACGAAATGGGAAAGTGGACATCCCCTTGGTACTCACTAGTAACGTACCTTCAAAAGCATTCCACTGTACCCAAGGTCGACGACCGGTTTCGGTGGTGTATCCAGTGAACGAATCAACTGTGGATATCATTAGGAGGGAAGTTCTCTAGAAATTGAATGCTTTCTGGGAGCAATGAGTACATACACCAAGCGAGGTCGTAGCCCGCAATAGTTGGAGGGTACATGTTGGAGTCGGTACCAGATGGACAAGCAGTTCTGAGGCAACCTTAAGGATAGTTGACAGAGAAAGGTTAGTGACCATCAAATGAAGTATCTTTAAGCATTTTAAGGGGAGCCATCAAGCCCTTCAAGGATTGATGCCAAGATGAACTATGAGATTCCATGGTCAGCATAATATTGACGGGGCTGAAGTTGGCATGGGTTTAGGCATGCCTGTGTTGAACCTGACAACCATCTCGATGTGCACTAGACGGTTCCTGGAGACTGCACGCGAAGTGCAATCGATAAGCCGAACCTCGCATCCCTCGCCGGTCGGCCGTACAGTCTCGTGCGAGAAGTACAATCTCTGTTTGCACACTGTCAAAGGTCAGTGGGGGCTAGGGAATGATGTGTTTGTCCGTGTTCGGATTCGCTTACAAACCAGGGCGGTTATGCTGGGGTGCGGTTCCTGGTCAACTCAGCCCTACAAGGCTGCAAGGTCCGGTGAGTTGCAGTGATTGAGGACTTGGCCGATATATCGATTCTTTCGCCCAAGCCACATCGTGTCCCAGTAGGCTACTCATTCTCACACCGCCCATCGAAGATTTGCTAGAAACGGTAAATGGGTTCGTTGTATTCTGAGGAGACGGCAAATAGAATCGGATATGGATCGAGGCATAGAGCCAGAGTTTCCCTTGATATACGGCTAGTCAAAGAGCCCAACCTGGTATAAGACGATTCATGCGAGAGAGGTTTGTGAAAGCAACTCGGGCAATATCTCTCCCAGTGATTAGCAACAACAACTTTCCTCACCAACATGAACTTCCCACCGCTCTTGACTCTGCTTTCGATTCTTTTGCTCACTCATTTTTGCGTCAGAACACCTCAGGCGCACAAGTTATCATGGCGAGACGCCGTGAGTAATAAAGTGTCCGGTAGGCCACGTCGCTGTGTCTGTTTGAACTATTGCTGATGTATACCAGGGGATGCGAATGACGTCCTGGACATGTATCCTAGCTCTGTTAGCCCTCATGGTGGAGACCAGACACATGCGCACCCCGGACTTCTTCCAGAACATGCACCAGAAGCCGAAGTGGCTGGCTTCAAGTTTCCAACGCTTGGTCGACGGGATGCAACAAAGTGTCTTCCCGATGGATCTTGTGCAGACGGAAGGTACGGCAACGAGAACTTCCTCGAATCTTCGAGCATCCGCTGACATTGGTCATGGTACAGTTGCTGCAGTAACAAGGGGACATGCGGATACGGACCAGCTTTCTGTGGAAAAGGAAATGTGAGTCTCGCTTCGAATCGTGCAGGTCCTCACCCTGGAATTCCATCAAGACTGATCGCAGGCTCTGTAAAGCTGCCTTCCATGATGGACAAAGCTAATGTTTCTTTACCAGTGTTCAAGCTACTGCGAAGCAACAGCCATGTGTGGCATCTATAGCGAGGGTGGCAAGGTCAAATGCGGGATGAATGTGTGCTGCTCTGCGACAGGCTGGTGTGGTGTGAGTAATTACTCCAAAAGCCCGCATTGGACCCGACAGACAAGATTGATGACTTACGAATTGTAGACAAGCACTCTGCACTGCATCAACGGCGACCCGGAACATCAGTCTCTCCCATGCCAAGCAGATTTCGGTTCGTGCCAGATTAAGACCGGCCGTACTTGCGGGGTTGGCAGTGGCAGCACCAACGGCCGAACCATTGGATACTACCAGGGTTCCAACGTTCGCAATCGACTATGCAACCACATCTATCCCAAGGATATTGCAACGGCTGGTTACACTCATCTTCATTACGCGTTTGCCTCGATCGATCCAGGAACATTTGTCGTTACTGCGGCAGATCCCGGAGATGTTGCACTATACGCTGATTTCACCGCCCTACGGAGCAAAGGGCTGCAAACGTAAGCTTAATACCCCAATACATGTGCTTGAATGATGAAATGACTTTACTGACTCGGAATTCTGTTCATTAGATGGATAGCAGTAGGGGGGTTCGATTTCAGCGACCCAGACAAGGCGACCCATGGGACATGGTCAGTGCAATCCGTCTTCAATCGGACACCGGCAATTTCGATCGACGAGCTGACATGACCTCCTCAGGAGCAAGCTATGCTCGAGTGCCAGTAATCGTGCGGCATTTATCCAGTCGCTCAAGGTCTTCATGGCGAAGTACGGGTTCCAAGGCGTAGACATTGATTGGGAGTACCCTGTCGCCCCAGAACGGGGAGGGAACCCAGGAGACACCGAGAATCTGGTATCCCTCGTCAAAGAGATGCGTGCCGCTTTTGGAAGTACCTACGGCATCAGTCTGACACTTGCGCCCGACTATTGGTATCTCCGGTACTTTGACGCCAAGGCAATGGAGAGCTCAGTGGACTTCTTTGGGTTCATGTCGTATGGTAAGTGGACCCCGCTTTTGCTCTCAGAGGGATCGGACCGCCGCTGATAGGTTTCATAATCGCAGATCTTCACGGTCCCTGGGACAAGAAACAGCTGACCATCGAACCCGTCATCCGCGGTCAAGCTGATATCCGCGAAATCGGCAATGACACAATACCGTTATGGTATGACGACTTGAACCCTTCTAAGATCAACTTCGGTCTTGCGCTATACGGGCGCGGGTACACTTTGAAGGATACGAAGTGCAACACCCTTGGCTGCCCGTTCAAGGATGCCAGCAAGCCTGGTGTCTGTTCCAACGCTGAAGGAGCCATGGGCTTGGCGGAGATCCAAGACCTGATCAAGAAGAAGGGATTAACACCGACGTAGGTGTCCATGCTTTCCCTATGTCGGACTTCAGCTGATCAATCTGTTCCACAAGGTACCTGGCCGACTCAATGATGAAGCAGATAACCTGGGATGACCAGTGGATTGGATACGATGATGACGATACGTTCAAAAAGAAGAAGGCCTGGGCAGACAACCAATGTTTTGGGGGAACCATGGCATGGAGCGTCGACTTCAACTCTGGACCCGGAAGGTGAGAATCTCCATTTTTTCCAAAGGTTCTTGGTGAATACAAACAATACTGATATTCGGAAGTGGGATGACGCCGACTCCAACCAAAGACGGGACATGTGGTAGGGCCCACAACAATACGATCTGTGGAGATTGGCAAGACGGCAATTGCTGTTCCAGGTATGTTGACCCAGATATCAATAGGCGCCACTGTTCGTGCCATTGCTGACACGGAAACTTCTTAGCTCGGGCTATTGTGGTTCGAGTGCTGCGTACTGTGGCAACGGATGTCAGAGCGGCGATTGTACGAAAGGCGGCGAAACAACAGACGGGACGTGCGGCTCCGCACACAGAGACACAATTTGTGGAACGTGGTCACAGGGTAGTTGTTGTAGCGCAGCTGGATTCTGTGGACGAACGCAGGGCCATTGCTCCGTCGGTTGTCAATCTGGTTGTGGCTGGAAGGATTTCAGTCAGCAGAAGGGTGTCTCATGCGGGTCGGGGAAGTACTGCATAGCCAAGGCATAACGGCAAGGTGGATGGCACCGCGTATATCCACGTCTAACGGAACAGCGAGGTTTCTGGCTAACCATAAAAGATACTTCTGGTTGGACTCACAGGGCGTTATGAGCCACCGGATTGGTTGACGCGTTCCGTCCGATGGTGAGACTTGGGATGATATGGAATCGTTCGACGCGTGTTGAAATGCGACTTCGTGAGTGCCTCCGCTGACTCAGCACGGACCCCGCCAGTCACATCACACTGTGGGGCCTCATATTTTCTTAGCGAGCCCCATCTCCAACAGTGACTCCTCCACCACGAACCGTCATTCGAAAGTACCATTGCTTCTCGCCCAGCTCCCTCATTGAATCATGCCTATTCCGGACTGATTACGCGTGCATGAAGCTCACCTGTCATCCTCATTCCTTGAGTTTTCTTTAATCCGCCCCCCATGCCGGAATACCTTGTTAGGCTCGTGCAGGTGCATGAAAGCTTTCGCCAAGCAGAAATCCAGGCCCTCGCTGATATAGCTGGTGTTCATATCGAGTTCGTGAAGTACGAAGAGGAGGTATGTGAGCTCCCCTGCCCAATTTTCGCCATCATTCGGACCGACATTATTGACCTTGACCTACGAGTCCTATTATATGTCGCTTTACTAACGATACAATGCGTCGCAGTCACCCTTCTGTATTATTCGTCTCCCTTCCGACGCCGCAGCGAAGGCTGTAATTTGTCGGAGTCTGCTTTCACAGGGTATCTACGAATTGTGGGGCCAGGGATCAAACTACGACGCTCTGCACGAGTCCGTGAAGAGTACGTCTTCATCAAAATGGGCTGCATACGAAAGCACCTCTTTTCGCTTTACTCTTGACGGTTATCGTGGCACTAGAACCCAGTCTGAGCAAGGCACGATCATCGAAGCTTTCTCGTATCTTGGGTTCAATGGCCCCATACGGATGCGAGATCCCGAGGCCTCGTTCCGGATTTTCGAAGACTATGATGGGATAGCGTCAGATCCGAAGTACCTGTACCTTGGCCGTCACGTTGCTGCTTCTGGTCGAGATGCGAAGACGACGTACGATCTGAAGAAGCGACATTATATCAGCACCACATCCATGGATGCTGAGCTTGCCCTTTTGACTGCCAATATCGCCCTGGCAGCTCCAGGTAAACTATTTTATGACCCTTTCATGGGTACGGGCGGATTCCCCGTCGCTTGTGCTCATTTCGGTGCTGTCGTTTGCGGCAGTGATATCGATGGTAGGAGCATTCGGGGAACTGGTGGAAGTGCTCGCAAGGGGCAGACTGGGAAGATGAACGTCGACGGTAATTTCAAGCAGTACAACTTGGAGTCGTTCTACCTGGGAGCATTTGTATCAGACTTGACGAATAGCCCACTGAGAGTTTCGCAAGGTGGGAATAATCCCAGCAAAAGTGGTTATTTGGATGGTATCGTTTGCGATCCACCCTACGGCATTCGGGAAGGATTGAAAGTCCTTGGGTCCCGTGAGAAGCTCAACGTCACCGAGCGAGCGACGCATCTGGACCGATTCAAGGAGCCGACTTACATTCCCCCAAAACGCCCGTACTCGTTCACCGCCATCTTGGATGACATCCTATCCTTTGCCTTCGCGACTCTCGTGGAGAATGGGCGACTTAGCATGTGGATGCCCACGGCCAACGACGAGAACATCGAACTATTGATACCCACGCATCCTGGGTTAGAGATCGTGTCTGTATGCGTGCAACCTTTCAACAAATGGTCGCGGAGACTATTGACATATCGGAAGTTGCCAGATTCAGAAATACCGCATGGAGCGACTGAGCAGGCGAAAAGAGAATACGAGAAAGGCGTAAAGGCCGACGAGTTGAATGACTTCCGCCGGAAATATTTCGAAGGCTTTAGAGAGTATGAAAGGCTGAGACAGGAACCGACACCCGGTGCACTGTTACCAGACAGCAGAGGCGTAACCGGGAAGTGGAGAGACAAGTCCAGCTCCACCTGAGTTACATCGCTTCTTGTTTTGAGGGCTCTGTCTACACGAGTCAGACATCTGACGTTCCTGGCTTGATCTCCGTGCTGTATTGCGTCATTGGCGGAAATACTCTCGGCCCAAGAATTCGCGAGATCAACACACGCTACCTCAATTCTCCACACGCGTCACCCCGCGTTTAAGGTGCGGAGGCAAAACTCCCTCGCGGCTTTTCTTCCCTTCCGGGTGGTGTAAGCTTGGGAAAGCTTGCTCCGCAACCCTGCACGTCGGTCCGCTATCGCTGCCGATCCATCAACGGGCCCGGGCTTTGCGTGCTTTAATCTCCTAGGCTGTCAATTGGACTGCAGTGCTCTCAGCGGCAACGTCACCAGGTATTGGCTCCGTGGAAGTCTTGTCGACATCATACTGTTTTCAGCAGCTCATCTCCGCAGATCATTGCCGGTTGTTCACCCGCGGAAGTTGGATGATGCTTGCCTCGGCGTTCTTCGTGGTCGCTGACTAGAAGCAAGGCTATGTAGTGCGAATAGATCCCATATATGCTCCGCGCTGCAATCTCGTCAAAGGGTTCCGTCTAGTGCTGTGGTTATCGTCTGTGCTTATCGACCCCGGAGCCGCCAAAATGAGCCGCCTGTTCTGGACCCTGTCTGCTGTGGCAGTAGCTTCTGCCCTTGATATCAAGGTCGCGAACACGGGAGGCAACGCAACGTCTGGGATGCAATATGGCATCATGTTCGAGGTGCGTGAAAGTGCGAACAAAAGGACCGTGCCACAAAGACTAATTGAATGCCCAGGATATCAACCACTCTGGCGACGGAGGTATCTATGCGGAGCTGATCCGAAACCGTGCCTTCCAGGGCAGTTCCGTCTTTCCCTCTAAGATAGATCCCTGGACCGCGATTGGGGATGCTGATTTGTCGTTGCAAAACCTCTCAGACCCGCTCTCTTCAGCACTACCTACGTCTCTAAGAATTACGGGCTCGAGTGGGACTGTTGGCATTGCCAATCCTGGATATTGGGGTATCGAAGTCAAGCCACAGAAGTATACGGGATCCTTCTGGGTCCAAGGAACATTCAATGGGTCATTTACCGCATCGCTGCACAATTACTTGTCGAACACTACAGCCGCAAGCGTGGAAGTGCCATCGAACGCTACAGCGAGTGAGTGGCGGGAGCATACCTTCACGTTGATACCAGATGCGGATGCTGGGGTCAACAATACATTCCAAATAACATTTGATGCTTCAGTGAGTATGCTTGAGTATGTGCGCTTTTGTACCAAAGCTGATGCAGACGCTGCAGGCTACTGACGGATCTCTCGACTTCAACCTTATCAGCTTGTTCCCTCCAACATACAATAACAGGCCAAATGGCATGCGAACGGATTTGATGGAAGCTCTGAAGGGTCTTAACCCAGTGGGTACTAATATTTCCATCATTCACGAAGTAAAGCTAAGAGACCATGCAGTCATTCCTTCGCTTGCCCGGTGGCAACAATTTGGAAGGGAATGACCCACCCTACTACCTGAAGTGGAACGAAACGATCGGGCCTCTCAAAGACCGGCCTGGATACCCCGGCACATGGACGTACGAGAATACAAATGGACTAGGTCTCGTTGAGTACCTCCATTGGTGCGAAGATCTCAACATGGAGCCTGTTCTCGCTGTTTGGGCAGGCTTCTACCTCGACGGACCGGTTACGCCTGAAGACCAGCTCCAGCCCTACATCGACGACGCACTAAATGAGCTGGAGTTCATCCTGGGTAGTGCTGAAACCACCTACGGTGCTCTTCGCGTTTCTCTAGGCTACTCTGAGCCCTGGACCATCAAGTACGTTGAAGTCGGAAACGAAGACAACCTAGGTGGAGGTGGGAGCTCCTACGAATCATATCGTTTCCAAGCGTTCAAGGATGCGATCAATGAAAAGTACCCGGATATTTTGGTATTCGCGAGTACGGCAGACTATGACTTCGCAGAGACTGAGGACGCGGGCGAAGATTATCACGAATATACGAGGCCAGATTACTTTGTGGGACAATTTGGGTTCTTTGACAACTTTCCTACCGGCTTTAAAACCATGATCGGTGAGTATCCTCAAACGGACTTTCTGATAGCCAAGCGCTGATATTTGAATATTTGACAGGTGAGTATGCAGCCGTGCAGCCCAATATCCCTCAGGGCGGTGGTGTGGACTGGGATGGTACTCGCTGGGCGTTCCCTATGTGGATCGGCACGGTGGCGGAAGCAGTCTTCCTCATCGGCGCGGAGAGAAATGCGGACAAGATATTCGGAGCAGCTTATGTATGTTCAAGCATCACGCTTCTTCGAACCCGTCATTAACATCTATCAGGCGCCACTGTTTCAGAACCTTAACTCTTACGAATGGGCCCCGGATCTCATCTCCTACTCCGCAGACACCTCGACAGACGTACTCTCTACATCTTACCACATGATCAAGCTCATGTCGGCGCATCGCATATCCAAAACACTGCTAGTAGATGCACCAAGTTTTGACCCTGCGTACTACGTCGCAGGATACTCGAATTCATCCGACTCGTACATCTTGAAGACAGCCGTATACAACGCGACAGACGCGGTCTCGATGAATGTGACTTTTGAGGGTGTAAGCGAGGGTGCTGAAGGGGTTTTGACGCTTCTGTCGGCTCCAGATGCGATGGCATACAACGACGTGGGGAACGACGTGGTTAACACGACTACCGTGAAGGTTATGGCAGGTGCTGGCGGGTGCTTTGAGTTTTCGTTGGAGAACTTGAGTATTTCTGTACTTGAAGTCAAGGCGTAAAACTTTCTAGCTTGCATACAAGCTATTTAGATCATCTCTAAGTCGTTGACGTTGTAATGGCGACGCGCTTGAGAATCCCTAGGGGAGGTTGAGCGATCATTTTCGGACTAGCGCAAAAATTCCTAAGCGCTGCCCCGGCCTGCAGGCCGAACAGCCGTGGACGGTGAGCGCCTCATCTTCGCGAGTCGACTCTCTTCCACAATCAGATCACCTTTCTAGCCAAACTGAAGCCGATAGTATTACGTGGACTATTGAAGCTGCGCCGAAGTTCGATTCCAACCTCAGAAGCGGACCTCTGTCGCGTCGTTACCAAGCAAACACTAATGGTCCCGGGACCCGGGTTGCGTCAGCCTCATGCTGTCGTAGCCAGTACTCGCGCTGCAAAAACCGGGATGCCACGAGGCTCAAATCACCCCACTGACTCGGTATCGCCTCTTTCGCAGAAAGAATATGTGTAGTTCGTGGTTGTGCAGAGTTCCCGAGCCGGCAGCACTCGTAAACCGAAGCGCTTACCCTCACCACCTCGAGGTACCATCCCAAGTGAGCCATTTTGCCAAGGTGCCACGCCCATTGAGGTAGGACCTTCCTTCCAGAATGCAACGATGAGACTGGACGGAGAGCGATTTGCGTCCTCGCGAAGAGTCGCGAGGCGTAGAGGTTCTACTAACGCCCTGACGCTTGCCGTTGCCGGTCCTGCATGAGGCGTATATATGGTAACGCAAGCAGCAAAGAAGTTTGTCAAGCAGAACGAGTTGCAATTTCTTTTCGCATATATTGGTTCATCAGCATTTCATTCGTTGTTCGTTTTCATCAGTCACCATGAAGGGTTGCGCAGCTTTCGTGGCAGGCGTGCTCGCTACGTTAGGGTCGGCAGCTTGTCCACCCAGGGTACAGAAGGCGCAGAATAGGTATGTGCAAATCATCACTACATTGTTACTATCTAACGGTTTTATCTAGGACCTTTTCATATGGAACATTGAAGGCGCCGAAGCTCCCCAAGTTTCTTACAAACAACCCACTGCCAGGCGGCACGCCCTGGGGCAATATTGACCCAAAGACGGTGGACCCCAGCAAACCGCCCAGTACCGGCGTGACAAGGTACTATGACTTTACCATCGGCCGCGGAGACCTTGCGCCCGATGGTTACCTCAAGACAACTGGCATCCTGATCAATGGACAATTTCCTGGTCCCACGATTGAGGCGAACTGGTTAGTCAACCTCTTTCCTGACTGCGCACTCTGAATCTAAAGGGTATACAGGGGTGACATGATCGAGGTTAGAGTCACGAACAAGATCTTTGGTCCGGACGAAGGTACTGCACTCCATTGGCATGGCCTTTTCCAGGAAGGATCCGCTTGGTACGACGGTGTACCCAGCGTATCGCAGTGCCCCATCGCGCCCGGTGCTAGTTTCACGTACAGATTTCAGGCTGGCGTCTTCGGCACTTCGTGGTACCACTCGCACTATAGCGCTCAAGCAGCAGGCGGTCTTTTCGGCCCTCTCGTTGTGTACGGCCCTTCGCACGTCGATTATGATGAGGATGTTGGCCCTGTTATGCTCACCGACTGGTTCCACAAAGACTACTTCGAGATCGTCAAGAACGTTATGAGCAGCAACTCCACTCTCTGGGCGAATCCTTCCGACAATACCTTGATCAATGGCCGCATGCCATACAATTGCAGTCAAGTTACGGATGGCGCTACTTGTGGTGATGCTCCTTTCGCCAAATTTAGATTCGAAACCGGCAAGACGTACAAACTCAGGTTGATCAATGCCGGCGCCGCCGGTATGGAGTATTTTAGTATCGATGGCCAGACTCTCCAGATTGTTTCGACCGACTTGACGGATATTCAGCCCTACAATACGACTATTGTCACCCTGGGTGTTGGACAGCGATCGGATGTGTTGTTCACGCCTAAGCCGGTGAACGGAACGAAGGCTTTGTGGATGCGCACCCTACAGTCAGGAAAGTTCTGCCAACGTGCATTGAACCCTGCTGCTCGCGCCATTGTCCTTCTCGACGACGCGTCTGACACCACTGTGCCGAAGACGACCGGCTACCCAGCTCCCGTCGATGACGGAACCTGCAAGAACGATCCTCTTGAGCTATCAATTCCATACTACGAAGAATCGCTCCCAGAACCCAGCACCACTCTCCAGATCACCGTCAACACAATTGTCAACGAGACTGGGCATCAGCTGTACACGATGAACGGCTCGCCATTCATGGCCAATTACAACAACCCCCTTCTTGGACTCGCATACCAGAAGAACTACTCATACCCCACACAGTGGAACACTTATAACTTGGGCTCCAACTCCAGCGTGCGTTTTGTCATCTGGAACAACTCTTCAGGCCCTCACCCAATGCACATCCACGGCCACGGTATGTTCCGACCCAATTCTCCGCCTCAACCATGTGCTAATTACCAATAGATATGTTCCTGCTCTACGACGGCAACGACAAATGGGACGGCACGACTATCGTCAACCCGTCCAACCCTCCTCGCCGCGACACACACAACCTGCGCCCGCACGGCTGGATGGTGATGCAATACAACCTGAACAACCCAGGTGTGTGGCCCTTCCATTGCCACATTGCATGGCACTTAAGCATGGGCATGTATGTCAACCTGATGGAGAATCCCGAAGAGATTAATTCGACAATGGTCCCAGAGGTGCTGGCGCAGACGTGCAATGCGTGGAACAAGTATAGCAGTGATCATGTTGTGGAGCAGATTGACAGCGGTGTGTAAATTTCAAAACACGCTTTGGTGAGAGATGAGAGTCGTTTAGAAAATTGCATAGACTGGTTGGGCATTGTTTATAACTAGATTCTCGTATATAGTTGGGATAATATAGAAATTCGAACCGCAAGATGATGCTTAAGATACGCAACAATGCATGGTATCACCGTCTTTTGTACGACTCGTATCGCTCAGTGATGAAGATCTGGAACCTCGAACAGTGGGGATACTGACCCTTGAGGCAGGGAGGAACCTTGCCATATGCCATCGTGCTTCTAAAATGGAATCGCAGGGCATTCCTCATTATATTATTGCATTTGGATATTCCCACTTTTACAGTCCCCATTTAGACTCTGAGGCGACGCATTCGAAATAGAATCGATCCATTCGTCCCATATCATGGATGATGTATCATTATCCGAGTGCTAGCAGTTGCATGATTCTCGACACAATCTGTCGACTTAAACCGGCCCTCCCCGCGAGTAACTTTCCAGACCAATGTGTATTCAAAAAACTTCGCCAGTAATTTCCTTCAATAACCTTTGATAGTCGCTTCGATGAATCCTGCCTCAGGGTGTCTCATTGTGCCAGGTGGAGGGTGCACGCTATGTCCAAGTAGATTAGCGTGCGATGGGGCCGAGGTCGGCCACGTGCGTTCAGGAGCTCTTCGCTTGCCGACGCGTCCGTCGACTTTTGTTCACCAACATCATCTTTCCAATGCTCATATTAGACTTCACCTAACACGATTTGCTAGCATTTGATAGTGCTTGCATCTGCTCCAGATGCTATCATGCGTCGCCAACCTCGCTTCTGCGCGATTGCTGCAAGCGGCACCTCCATGTACCTGTCAGCGTCGCAGCACCAAACGCGTGCAGACATACAGGCACATGTTATCACGGAGCATAACACTAATGCAAGTTGACATGCAGAGGCTCATTTCTTCTAGAAAGCTTCCATGCGCTGCCGGCCGGCATTTCGTCTACCGATCAACCAGCCACATCCGTAGTAGCAACCAATTGCTTCGGTACCCGATCACACTCACTGCTCGACATCGGTGGCGGTGCTGTCATGGACGAATAGCACTGTATGATCTGGCTCGGATCCGAGATCGTGGGTCATGATTCCTGGGAAGTACGGGAGGCTCTACCTGGGGTTCCACGATTCGGTCATCGTTCACTGTATTCCACGTGGTGCAGGGTAAACACGGAGACATCCCAGATCTAAACGCAGGAACGCGTTCCACCGCCAGGCACATGTTAGTATGCTTGCAGTGGGTAAGTTACGAATCCAATGATCCTGCTGAGGCTCGTTGTCATCGAAGGCCTCATTGTCTCGTGCTGCGTCTTCTTGCATGACGCCAGTTGCGTGCCATCTGTCTCGTACGCTTCGGTCACCTAAAGCCTTTCAAATACCTCTTGGCGAGGCTCCGAGAGGACCTCGTTAACTTCTCTCCTTTTCACAGTTCCCTCCTTTGTCTCAACTTTGCTCCCTTCAGCTGCCGCAATGTCACAATCTGGAGGCTCTACACCTCCTCACCTACGAGGCGCGTTTCGTGGCCATCATCAGAGGTCTCAATCAGAAACTTTGCCTCCATGTGATCAAGGGCCTCGGAGTAGGCCTCGGGGGCGAACATTTGATGGTCGCCAACCATCAGAGCTGTTTCTTCCTTCATCTATACCACTAAGAAATCCGCAAAGATTGTCTCCCACCACACCCACACAGAACAGACTAGCACACTCTCCTGACAGTTTCTCATCGGAGGAAGATCGTTTCCCCACGGTATCTCCACCGCTGTCTCGTTCGACAACTTACAACTCGCGGAACCCGTATCGAAACCGCTCGCCTCCATCTCCAATCAACGAGCGGCCGCTGCCTCCGTACCCAGAGCCCAATCGCCTACCTCAACAACCGCTATTGGAAGGTGGCTTTACAGCGGAGCAATGGAATACGATAACTGGACTCGTTGCTTCTGCGACTCAAAATGCAGTGGAGCGAAGAAGAGAGGAGCTGCGAGAAGAGGTAGAGCTCCGAAGACGTCAGCAAGAGGAGCAAGAAAAAGCCCGCCGGCAAAACAGCCGTGATCGCATTCGGAAACGCATCGAAGGTCAGCCCCTCACGCCCCAAACGACGCCTCCGCGGCGTGGGGAAGAGGCTTCACTGGGCGTCATACCTCCCTTCCTCGAACCTGCGTACTTCGGAAGCCATGCGTCGGCTGCGGAACGTCGACGACGAAATCGGAGTCGAACTGTTTCTAGGGCTATACGAGAGGGCGAGGAAGACGGAGAACCCATACTACCACCTCAAGAGGAAGAAGCTGAATGCATGCCCCCCATCAACACCACTCCACGTCGTCCGCGCTCTTTGTCACGACGCCTCAGCTTGAGTCGGCCTCGCAGCGTCTCCTTTCGTTCTGCGGCTGGATCTCGCTCCATACGCGACTCTATCCGGAAATCTATTTACAACTTCCCAGTCGACCCCCTCTTCTCTGTCGCAGATGATGCCATCATACAACAAGAGCGGGAGAATCTTGAGAAGCTTATTGCAGAGTCGTGGAAGGAGCCTGATGACTTGGGCACGGTTGGCCGAGGGAGTCAGTCGACGCTCGAGATGATGTCGCTCAGCTCGCCTCGCAAGTCGGAGGCTCTGGAAGAACAGAAGCCGGGTCCGCCGCCAGCTGCGCAGAATCTGCCTCAAGGAGGTCGCTTGATCGTACTGGTGACGTGTATCTGTGTTGCTGTCTTCCTGCAAGCTTTGGACACAACGATCATCTCGACCGCGATACCGAAGATCGTCCGCCAGTTCCATTCGCTGTCTGATGTCGGTTGGTACGGTTCTGGTACGTTCGCTCCACTTCCCGTACATTCCCAGCATCCTCACTAATATCTTACAGGATACTTCCTAACGACCTGCGCCTGTCAACTAATGTGGGGCCGCATCTACACCTTCTACAACCTCAAATACGCCTATCTCATCGCTATCACCATCTTCGAAATCGGCTCCCTAATTTGCGGTCTCGCAACCTCCTCCGTAATGCTTATCGTCGGACGTGCAATTGCCGGTCTCGGTTCCGCTGGTATCTATGCCGGAAGCTTCATCATCATCGCCTTCTCCACGAAACCTGCGAGTCGTCCAAAGTACAGTGCGCTACTCGGCAGCATGTACGGCATATCCAGTGTCATCGGCCCCCTCGTCGGCGGCGCCTTCTCAGACAAAGTTTCCTGGCGATGGTGCTTCTTCATCAACCTGCCTCTCGGTGCCATCGCGCTAGCAGGCATAGTCTTCTTTCTGCGCCAGCCCGTACAGAACGCCGCACTTCGCAGTCTGCCGAACAAAGAGAAGATCAAGCGCCTCGACTGGCACGGAACGCTCGTCTTCATCGGCGCCTTGACAAGTCTCTTCATCGCCCTCGAATGGGGTGGCGAACGGTACCCTTGGAACAACGACCGCATTGTCGTCATGCTCTTCTTCTTCGGTCTTGGTGTGCTCCTCTGGGTCATCATCCAATGGTGGAAGAATGAATCCGGCACCGTTCCCGCGCGCATCATCTCGCAGCGCAATATATGGACAGCAGCATTCAGCTGCTATGCCATGGGCGGGGCGTTCTTCATCCTACTGTACTTCATCAGCATCTACTTCCAAGCAATCAAGGGCAGCACACCGCTGAAGTCCGGGATCCAGTCTCTACCGACGCTGCTGGGACTCACGCTTGGTATGACGATCGCCGGCCACACGCACAAGTACGTCAAGTACCACGCGGCATACATGATCGCCAGCGCAGTGCTAGCTAGTATAGGGTGTGGCTTGATCAGTACATGGAATCCTGAGACCAACTCCCCACGATGGATCGGGTACCAAGCACTCTTCGGCATTGGTCAAGGCTTTGGGTGGCAACAGCCTATCCTCATTGCGCAAGCTTTCCTCGAGATGAAAGACATTCCCATCGGTACGGCGCTGATGAGCGGCGTCAAGCTCTTCGGCGGAGCAACATTCATCTCTGTCGGCAGCGCGGTGTTCAACAACAAGCTCAAACTCGCACTCAGCCGCATCTCAGGCCTAGACCAACACGCGGTCCTGGAGGCTGGTGCCAGCGGCCTCACAGGCGCAATCCACGACCCAGTTCAACTCGCCGCCGTAAAGGAGGCGTACAGCAAAGCGCTACAGACTACATTCCAGATCTCGATCGTACTCAGTGTCTTGGCGGTTGTGGGGGCACTGGGCGTAGAGTGGAAAGTTGCGCCTATCAGAAAGCCGGGTGGACCAGGGGCGCCGGGCGCCGGCGGTGGGCCTCCGGGCCTGAATACTCAGGGTCCTCCTGCTGCAGGTGGCCCTGGAGGGGGAGGTACAGGCGGTGGGCTGAAGAGAATGCCGTCCAATCCGCCTGCGCCGCCACTCCCGCCGCCACTGCAGACGCAAATGCAGATGCGCATGGCGCCAGTGACGAATGTGCAGGGGTATGTGATTAGCAGGCCGCTTGGAACTACGGGGCCGTTGGATAGAGGCTAGGTATAGACTGGTTTGCGGGTGGTTTCTTGTACATAGATTCAGGGTGGGTGGCATTCTGCTTTCTTTCAAGCGTTCTCATTTGTTTCTATGGTAATGGTTCTATCTTTTTTTTTACCATCGCAAGTGCATGAGATTTGGTTTTGTGGTGGGTTGCTGGGAATTAGGCTTGGGAAGTGTTACGGAACCCGAACACTGAGATAGCTTTGCCAAAGCTATGATTAGATAACGATAAGATTTCGATGATGTGCGTCGTACACTTGCAGTGGAGACAGGGCTCTGAATGCTAATAGGTCTTTATGGCAACGAGACGCTTGACTATTGTGCCTTTGGCTGCGTTCTATGCTCTTACTCCCGTAGTCACTTGCTGAGCTAACACCGATTGGATATATACAGAGAGTGAGACTACTCTATCTGTTCCTGCCCAGCCCCTACATTCAATAGAAGATGTGGACCGTAGAGTAATCACTTTCTGGGGCCAGTGTTGGGTGGACCACTCGCACCATTGCGGCAGAGGCAGAAGCCATACAAAGCAGCGTGATATCGCGATCCGTTGGCATCCATACGCACTCTACTTATTTAATTCTGCTAAAAGTTACATATATATACCCGCTTTATGTTCTACGCTCGACAATTTTATATTGGGTGCGCCTTATGGTGATAGAGTATGCACGTGACCACACCTTTCACATCCCAACACTCCAATCCTTAGCTCCAAGCTTGTCAAAGCTTGGCCAAACCTTAATTCCAACAGCCTCGTGAACCTTCGAGCACCGAACCTTCTCTCCGAGGTTTTCCCATACACGACCTTGGGCCACTGCCCTTCACCCGAAAACAAAACCACGCCGCTCATATACCTACACGAGGAGGGCATGCAGGACAATCTGCAAAACCTGCCCAAAGCAGGTTGGAAGCATATAGAACATTTAATGCGAGTCGATACGAGAGGTGTTGCAACTCAATGTCGCGAAAGGGTATTGCCCGGAGCCATGTGGCAAGAGCGGAGAGATTAGCGGGCTAGTACCAGGGAAAACGAGTCGATAGATTAATACGCATGCAGCTCGCCACGTGGGAACGGGTGCTTCATTTTTACCAGTCGAGCCCGTCCGCAGACCTGGAATTGGGTTAGAAATTCAGCGCATCGTGATAGACATGACGTGGTTGGGGGACGAGGTTCGGATTGCGAACGCTCATGAACTGGTGTTGAAGCAAAGGGGAAGACTTCTGGAACTCGCATGTGGCTGGGAGCACGGTATCGGGCCGTTTACAGACCCTACAGCTGGCTGTGCGGCAAAGGCCAGGGCCCCTTGTCCTCCGAAGTCGGCGTGGCTGGATGTTGAGGTATGTTTCGTATTCAACACGCGCGGCGATATCGTACGGTTGCGCAGCATACGAAAGATTTCGAGGTGCAGGTCGCACGGAACGCTCCTAATGGCAGGTGATAGCGTGCGTGTTCATTTCGTTTACGTACCCTAGTCCTTTTGCGTGCTTAGCCGTCGGACTCGGTGAAGCATTGCAGCCTGCTGACTACTGTTACCAGCTTCGCGGTTCCTGCTGATGGGATCTGGGGACTGCAGAATGCAGGCTGCGGTGAGATCATCTTTATTATTTGGGTCCTTGTTGATCTGTGGGGTTAAGGCACCGAAGCATGTGCTACAGGGCTGTGTCTGCTGTACTCGCTTTTGTGAGACATTGCGCTTGAGCTATTGATCTTCGATCATGTTCGTGCCCCTTCCAACATGGCCAAAGTGCTCGTACGAAGGCCTAGTAGCTGAGACAATATAGTATTTCGAAATGGCCATTGGTCGCACGAAGGATATTAGGAACGGCCGGTGCAGTAAGAATCCGCCTCCGATGAATCCGTCTTGCCTGATCATGGTAAGCGGCGAGCACTGTTTCGTAGTCAGCACATCTCCAGGCATATCGAAGGCGCGATGAAGCTTTGCTCTTGATTATTGAAGAATCCTACATACCTCGGCACCCGTGAAACCAGACATCATGTTGTGCTTGTGAAAGGCGGGTCGGGTAACTGAGAGCGCGTGTATCCTGCAGCAGCGTAGACACCCATAGAAACGAGGCTGTAACCGAAAATATCTTACGATGCCACAAGATGGTCCGAGCCACCACATGCTGGGATTAGAGTTGTGACTGACCCATCTCCGGACGCGTCCGTATTCAGGTCTGGAAACACGTGACGAGAGTTCATAAGAGAGCGCGAGTGTGTGCGAGGTACAGTAAGATCTCGATGGCGGGCATGAAGATCGTCTAGCCGCATACGAACTGCCGGACGAACCCTATGTCTGGATGATACCCTAGTGAAGTCTGTAGGTAAGGAGGTTCGTGAGCTTCATAACGCCTGCCAGATCTGTACCAAGTCGTGAAGGTGTTGGCACGTCCAAAAGCCCACACTATGAGCACGAAGTCCCAGGCACCAATAAGAGCTGTCGGAGGACTCAAGCTGAGTCGAGAGCGTAATCAGAAATGCACGTTGATTCGGTTACCGAATGGAAGCCCCCACAAAATGGGCCTGTGTGAGTCGGCCGAGTCGACATGAGCAAATCAAGACATGCCCAGTAAGGTGGGGTGCGAGGCTTGATACGGGCCGTTTGAGCTTGGAGGGCGTCGAAGCACGGCGTGCTCCATAGCGCTGAGGTGGACGGACGGAGGATCGTTGTGGTGGTGGAATGCCACCTTGTCGATCAAGCGCGCCTAAACTTGCCTTAGGCTGTCAGCCACATTCGCGCCACCAGCGCTAGCTGGCCTAGGCTAATCTAACGGTGTGTGAGGCTGCAGACACAATCAAAAAGAAACATGCGAGGCACTTACAGTGCCGCTGAGACCTGCAGCCTGCCGCTCTTCCTACGTGTCTACTCCGGAGCTCCAAGTCGCCTTTGCCATTGGCATCCAGAATAGGAACGGAAGGGACGATGGATCCGTAACGGACCCATACCGAACCCCTCTGGCGCGGCGAATCCAACAGTAAGCCTCGCACAAGCCTTGCCCAAGATCCTTCAAGCGTTGAGGATTGGCCTTGGAAAGCTTGAAGAGACCCCTCAATTGTGGGACTCCGCTCTTCTCCATCGAGCATTTTCTCGGAGGAAGATGATCATGGCTCGATATGAGTGCATTGCAGATGGTTGATCTTGTAAACGGCGACGTGGTTCGTGTTGAGTTTGTGTTTAAGCGAAGCTGCCGAAGCCACGGGCGTAAGTCGCATGCTCATCACCCGTAGTCCGATAGGCGATGATTGACCTTGGTGTAGGCCTGAGTGAAGATCTTGTCCTCGTTGCGCAGGTTTCGCGACCATCAAAAGGATGGAGGAGGGGTATTGTATCCAGGCTAAAGCCACCCGTCAACGTGGATATCCGTGCCTTCAAGTGATGATGTAATTGGCTACTCACATGCAACATCCCGTCCCTCATAGATACGGATGAAGTCGAAGATATCATAGAATTCGTCGAACTAGATGAACAGCAAAAATGACTTCTATGATATAAGCAGCTCTTATCGTTGACATCGTGAAGTGTACAATCCTCGCAGGTGATGCGATCTGCGCGTCTAAGTCTAGATGAAGGGAGGCGGTCGCCAAAAACAAGATATCAAATCCAAAACACCGACACACCAAGACACCAAGCAAAAGAAAGGGCCACAAGGTTCCGCCAAGTATGTACTGTTGATCGCACCATGCACACAATCACCTCTCCTTCCTTGTATCGACCCTTCACATGTCTTCGCTATTCTTCAATGCAGTGTTCATCTCTTTGGAGGCAGCCTTGAGTTCAGCTCGCAGGAATTTCTCCAAGGCGCCGTAGATCCCATCGCCGCCGGGTGCGCCCCTGCAGTATCGGCCCTGGAATGAGTCGATAAGCTTTGCGACCTTCCTAAGTTCGTTGATCACCAGTTGTAACTTCAAGTGCAGCTCATCTTCAGCGTCGATCTGATACGCGCCCATCGATATGGGAATGTCCATGACCATTTCGCGGTCGACCAGGGGCGTGCTGGAACCGGAGGCATAGTCAGAGACTACAGAAGCCGTAGGGCCGTTGCGCGACGAAGTGCTGCGACCGATGGCGGTGTAGCAGCCGAGCACCTTGAGTATGATCAGAGAGAGGGCAATGACCATGCCAGAATTGCTCGAGCAAGGGCACTGGAGTAACTGGTGGAATGTTTGGATGGCGCGCCTGTTGACCTGCAGGACTTGATCGATAGACGAGGCCGGGCCAAGCCCACTTGGTGCGCTTGTCGGATTAGATTGGCAGAAGTTCTGAGGGAGATGGAGGCTCTGAAGTGTGGCAGATGCGAGGTTGGTGCATGACTCTTTCCTAACATGGCCGGGGTGGTGCGGATGACGGGGCTGGGGAAGGCGAGGGGACGGTGACGGCGATGGTTCGGTTGGTTGTGCGGTGAAGGAGTCGGATGACGCTGAGTTAATTCGAGTAAGTTCGGGATTGTGTTCCATTGAAGCCCAGTTGTCCATAAAACCCATCGAGCTCTCTAAAGCCATCAGAGCAGATGCCGACAGGAAAGCGTCTCCACCAGGTGGAAATTCGCCAGACTCTGTCATAAAGTTGAGATCGTGCCAGGGCACGGTTGGGGACTGGTCGAAGTTCAGAAGCGATTGTTCGAAGCTGAGATCGTTGAGTGGGTCGGGGATACCGGCAGCCAATTGGTCATCGAAAGCTTTCAAGGAGTCCCTCTCAGGAGTGGAGAGAGTGCTTGACCTCCTGTCAGCGTTTTTGAGGTCCGACTTTTTGGGCATCGGGTTGCCATTGGCGTCTTTGCGAGGCGGCTTTCCCATCCTTCTCGAAACGCTGTAGTTGCATCTCATGCCTGAGTTGATGCATCTTTGGCATACAGGTCGCTCTCGATCACACTTGACTTTCCTGTCAAGCGTTAGACGTCGCTCAACCAAACCCGAGCAATTGACCACTTACGCAGATGCACACACGTCGCAGCTAGATCGTAGCTTTGGGGGCTTATCGGTATTCCTTCTTGAATTTGCGGGACGGGGAGCAGGCTGGATCTCGATAGAATCGATTTCCATGTCTGGGTTGTATGAGTCCATTCCGGCTGTTGTGATGTGTAATGAGGAAATGGGATGATTAGCAAGTGGGAATGTGAAATGACGAAGGCGCGATATGCTAGAATGATTGTGGTGCTTCTGGAACAGGTGATCGTGAGGAGATGGGAGATCTGTTATATATCAGGAGGGGATCCAAGCTCGATTCGGCGTGCTACAGGCACAGAGGTTAATTCAGCCAGGCTCGCCAGAGGCTGCGGCAGTGACTGCTGCACTAGTCGCGCACGCACTACGACCAAGTCTGGTCAGCTTACCGGGACCAATGGACTGGCCTCTCCCCATCCAGAGTTAGCCGGGAAACCAAGCATGGTCACCGCGTGTCGTGCTTGTCCTGGGACCATCGTCTTTCGGGAAGATTGATTGCACTTGCAGTGATGATCCCAGGCTGCAGAATGGCTAGGACCCAGTCCTCAGGTTGTCTAGGAAAGAGTCCCTCGATGAGCTTAGCGGGCTGGCCTCATCTGTGCGTACTGCTAGCGACAGGAGAACCTGGCTGACGATAACGTTGGAATCCAACCAGGCAAGCGGGTCAACGTGTATGTATTCGATAACCGATGATTGAGTGGAAAGCATCAAGCCCACCCGGCGGAGATTGAACGCGCAACGTGCTGAAACGAGATGCTAGGGTTCACAGTAGCCTGCCGCTGAGAAGGTGGCACAAAAACGAGCGATCCGAAGACGAGCTGGCCAGAGGTCCGGGGGGAGCAAGGGCTCAGTAGCCTGTCCTGCGCGTCTGCTGTCGTGACACGACTCCCAGCTGTACAAGCGCAAGGTTCCGTCTCGAGACAAGCAGTTCAGCTTCCATAGACGTCAGCGGGGGCACGAGAGCCAAGTCCGTGTATGCGGCTGTGAGTGGTGGAGTGTCGATCACCAATCTAGGTGAGTTACTAAGAATATCTGCCTAGCGCCGGCACGGATGAATGTGTTGCCGGGCCACCTGCAGGAGCCGTCGCTTACGCATGGGGGGAGCGAGCAAGTGCACGAAGTGCAATGTCAGTGTCAGTATCGATCCGTCTCCCTGCTGCCTCCTCGCTCCAGGAATCCTACCTGGTCCACAACGCTTCCATGGGCGCCTCGTACTCGTACGGCGTATATACAGTCACCCCAAAAGCACGGTGTCCTAGCGGCTCCGGCAGAATGCTTCCGGCTCAGCTGTTCACGATGCCAGAGGCACAGAGAGAAATTTGCCCTAGGTACTCTGGTCCTGGCGGTCAGCGAATTGCAAAATGCGGTTCGGATAGCGTTCGACAAGATGGTTTTGAAAATAAGCCTACCAAGCTAAAGCTTGGAATCCTAAACGAGGCTTCACGCCTAGGCCCCCCTGTGCTTGTCCGCCAGTCCTTCACCCCCGCCTTGCTTAATCTTCACTACCTCTAGCTCAACGCAAGTCTTTCCCCAAATGCTCCCAGAAAGCTTCGAATCCCCCTTGAGACGCCTCAATGCTGGGGTCTACGAGATGAGAAGCTATCAATTGGGGACGCTCCGCATCGCTTCCGCCCGCAGAGGCCTTTCTTTGGGCTCTGCATCTGTATCTGCCGCATACCCTTCCATAAGCAGTCCAAGACGCTCTATTTAGCGCCAGAAACCAACACGATGGCATGACAGCATGGTCTAAATACCGTGCGGCACCTGCAGGTCGAGCCACCGGCCTTTTGTTCCTTCGAGCGTTAAGCCGTTCCTTGCGCCGCATCCGCACGGTTATGCGAGACTGAGCGAGCCACTCAACGCTCTTACGCGCATTACCGTGCAACGCAGGGACGAAGGATCCTGGTCCCTCATAAGCCTGCTCGAATATCAATTCAAGGCACCATCAGAGAGCCCCCATGACCTAGTACACCGCCTCCAAAAATGCGGCTCTAGCGTGACCCATGCAAGCGCAATTGCACCATGACAGTGGCTAATATCTTAGATTATCAGATTGTCCACGCCGCATGAGCGGGCGGCGTGGAATCCTACAGAAGTGAGAGGCGTACGGTAACCGAAACACTCGAGACTGTTTGAAACCCCTCCGTGCGGCGGTGCGGGGTGGCTTATGGCGCCCTTACTCTTAAATGATTTGCTTTAGGAGGCGCGGCTGTACCAACAACAGATACAAGAAGGCAGCCGTGTAGCCGCCTTGGTGTTTGTTTTCCTTCACAACTTGGCTCGAATCCCACTTCTACACTCGCCAGCCCCGCACCCAATCCCCCTACTCTTTTTGACCACCTCCTCCGCGCCATTATCCTGAACCGCTCAAGTTGACCTCTTATCTTCCTTTGCCTGCAGACTAATCGGCCTCTGTCCTCTTTCGCAACTTCCAACTACAATGGCTTCCACTATCCCTTTCCTCACTGCAGTTGCGGGCCGTCGCTCCGCCTATGCTCTGGCTAAAGAGTCTCCCATCTCCAACGACCGCATCCTCGAGATTGTCAACCAAGCCCTCAAGCATGCTCCGTCCCCCTTCAACGTCCGCACCACCCGCATCATTGTGCTCTTCGGCGAGGAGCACAACAAGCTCTGGGAGGCCGCCTACAAGATCACCGAGGAGGCCACTCCGGCTGCCATTGGCATTCTCGGGCCCAAGATCAAGGGCTTCGAAGACGCCTACGGCACGGTACGTTTTTACTCTTCTTTGTTCTCTGGCTTTGCTCCCACTTTCTTCGCCTCACTAAAATCCAACCAAACATCCCACTGATCACATGACAGGTCCTCTTCTTTGACGACCAGACCGCCTACGACGACCTCACCCCACGCTTCAAGGCGCTCTCCAAGACCTACAAGGAGTGGGAAGAGCACAGCAGCGGTATGCACCAGTTCATCGTCTGGACCGCGCTCGAAGCCGAGGGTCTCGGCATGAGCTGCCAGCACTACCAGCCTTCCATCACCCCATACGTCAAGAAGACGTACGACGTGCCCGACGAGTGGGTGCTCAAGTGCCAGATGCCGTTCGGCAAGCCCATCAGCGGTCTGCCCGATGCGAAGCCCAAGACGCACTTGGAGAAGGCCTTGAGAGTCTATGGCGCTTAGACGCCAGCCGTGCCTCGAAGCGACTTTTTCATGTATCACTTGATGCTCGATTAAAGCGATGGAGTTTCTCTTGCTTGGTATGAGCAAATTAGATCTTGGAGGATAGGATTTAGGAAATTCAAAGAGACCCAGAATCTCACCGTCTCTCATTTCATGCGTGCCTCGTCTATCAAAGTGATATCTCTTGCCAATTCCATCACGCTCACATGTGACCGCGCCGCCTCTTGATCCAAGATAGAAGCACCCCTTCGATGGCGAAGGTTGAAATGCGAGGCAGAAACAAAATCATGGTCTCAGACATTATACACGATGCACGAGAAGATGCATTCAAGTTCCCCGGCCACACTCCAACCTTATGACGAGATAGAACACTTTCTCTCCTTGGTCAATGCAACTCTAGAGCTTCCCACGCTTTGACAAAGCAACCAACCGATGGATAGTCAGCGCGCATACTCCGCCCACACCTTGATCCTAGCCCCAGAGCAGTAGCGTACGAGTACGCCAGCACCGCTCGGCCCCTTCTCCTTCTCAGCGCCAGGCCGCCGACGCCACCACATCCCCGCAGCGGCGCTTATCCACCATCTGCCATTGCAAGATTCCATCCGTCCTCGCAATAATATTACTCAGAACGCCCGAATCTGCCCGTCTCTGTTAATCCCGGGCCTAATTTCGACGAACCGAACGTCGCAGACACCGGAACGCTGACGACGATTGGTGCCCGCCCCGCCGTAGTAGCGGATTATCTAAGGTAGGCTCTCAACCGTATCGTTGCATCAGATAGCAGCAGTCCAACACCGAGACCACTGCATGCATGCGCGTCTAAGGCAACCCCGACATAAGCACCACCAAGCTCCGCCAAGGATCAGCAAGCTTTGTGGGGCAGTTCAGCCGGGCAGGCAGGCAGGCCTATTGAGGTGCTGTGTTGGAGGTGGTGGGTGATGCGTGTTTGCGCGGCGCCTGTAAGACGGGAGGATCAAAGGGGGAGGCACAGCGCTTCTGAGGGATAATCTGTGCTACACGATCATCATAGCGGGTTGGCGAGAGACGGACTGCAGGGGTAGGTTATGAAGCGCCTCGTGCACCTGGAACGGGGCAGGGTATTCGCCTTCCCACTTGCTCGAGTTGTTTGGACATCTGGGCATGTTCAGAACCATGTGGTGATCGTAAGCGTATAGGCATTCACATATCGTACTATTCGGTCGTTGAATGTATGAACATAATGACGAACCCTCTCCGCCGCTTCTCCTCCATGCCAACCTGCCATCGGTCCGCTCATGGCAGCCCCCTCCCCGAATTCACGGCATCAGCCACCTGACTCGTCCCCGGTCGATTTTCCGCATACCTTTCATAGCTATCCAAATACAACTGATCCTCACTCGTCGTCATTGTGACGCTTCTCTCCTGCTCCAACGCATCAACCCACTTCTTCCACCTACTGCCCTCCTCTGGCTCCGGCCAGCCTCTATACGGGCCGAGCACTTTCTTCAACCGTATCACCCACGGCGCAATCTGCACATCGACAAAGCTTATATCCTGGCCGAGGAAGAACGGGCCTTGTTTATCTGCTGCCTCGACTAGCTTTCCGATTTCCGACTTGAGGTCCTCGGCGTGCTTGACTTGGTCGTCGGTTTCTTGGGCTTGGAGCAGGCGGTAGAATGTGGGCACGATGTGTCGGTTGATGTGGTCGGTCCAGAGACGGCATGTTGCGCGCGTTTGTGGGTTCGAGGGGAGGAGGGAGGGGCCGGTCTGGAGATCTTCGAGATACTCCATGATGACGGTGGATTCGTGGGTTGACCATGAGGGACCGTGGCGGATGGCGGGTACGAGGCCGCGCGGGTTGACGGCGAGGAGCGATTGGGGTTTGCGGTAGGGGTCGACTTCTATGTATTGATACGGGATCTGTTTGTGCTCGAGAGAGATCCAGACACGTTGGACGAAGGGGCTGGATAAGTCAGCTGCTGCGAAGTGTTGTGGGCGATTTGGAGATGGGGGATATGTAGGGTGACGTCACGATGGTTGGGAGCAGTTGAGGGCAGAGGGAAGGTAAGAGGACTTACCAGAAGCAAGAGCCGTAGAGCTTGAGTTCATCTTCCTTGGAGTGGTTCTTGACGGTGATGAGCGCGTTGCCTGAGGCTCTCTTGTGGTAGGTCTTCTTCGTAGGATCGCCGCCCTGGTTCGTGTCGGTCATCTTGAAGCGTAAAGTTAGGCTGTGAGCTTGAACAAGTCGAGCGAATGATCGCAGAACGAATTGAGTAGAATTCGAGAGGACAGGTATGTGTTGCGAGAAGTGCGTGGTGCAATGTGACAGCCGAGGAATTGAAGCACGGGTGCGAGGAAATGCAGACATTGAGCGACAATCGAACGACAAGATGGACGGTCGAAGAAATATGCAGGCCAGAACCCCGCATTCGCCATGTGGTCCACATCAAAATGACGCGATTGGCAGTCGCGACAGGCGGTCCCATGCAGCAAGGGGTGGCTGCTATAACGTCTTCGCCAACTCCACCAACATGCCCATCCATCTCCTCAAACTCTCCTCTTCCCAACGTCGCACACAACGCGAAGCACGGCAGAACATAGGAGGGGTGGATTGGGAGGCTTACCTGTGCCTTCCTTCTCTCCTTCTCCCCCTTCGCCAACCACCTCTGCACGCTATTCTTCTTGACCCGATCGCTCTCCTCGAGCGAATGTTTATGCGGTCCTGCGACCCCATCGCCCTTGCCATTTCCACCATTCCCATTGACCCTCTGTATCGTATAGAACTTCTTCGGCGACGTGTTCGATGTCGGCGGTGCTTGTTGTGCCATGCCCGTGTTCATGCCGGGCGGCATACCCCAACCCGGTGGCTGCCCTGATGCTTGCCCAAACAAGGCAGGATCGGTACCCTCCATGGTTGTATCACCGGCCACGGGCGGTGGCTGCTGCCCCGTCTGCTCGGCCAACTCGGCGGCATCGAAGTACTCGGTGATCTTGATTTTGACATCGCAGAGGTCCCTTTCTCTCGCGACACGTTTCCTTTTCTTCTTCTCCGGATCCGTCGACTTCTTCGTTCCCGGCGGTCGACCCTTGAGCCTGCAGTCCCAATAGTGTGATACGAAGCGCTTCCGTTTATGTCTTTGGGTCGAGCGGTGCGAGTAGACGTTGTCGACGTGGGGGAAGTAGGTTTGGAATTCGTCTTCGGTCAGTGTGATGGTGTCGTCGACCAGGAAGAGCCTCTCCCTCCATGCTTCGAGGTCGGGTGGGTTGGGTATCAACTTGAGCCCTTCGAACTGGCCATGGTTTGAGACGGGTGCATTGTCTTCGTCGATGGCAATGACTTGCGGCGGCGGCGGCGGTTGGACTTGGATTGGACTCTGCCCAAAAGCATTTCTCCGCTCTATCTCGTGCGCATGCTGAACCGGCGGTGGTCTCTGGATCTGCGCGGGCTGGACCTGGATCTGCGGCGCTCGCGGGGGAGCCTGAATCTGGGGCGGCGGAGGCTGTTGTGGCGGCGGCGGCGCGCTCAGATCGAACCTCGCACTATGCTGGTACGGCCCCGCAGGAAAGGCAGGAAACTGCGCGTTATTCGGCGCGATGGCATGTTGCTGGAAGGGATGCGGGCCGTGGAGCGGGCTGCTCAGCGGATGATAGCCCCGCGGGAAGAAGGCCGGATTGGTCTCGGGGGAGATGGCATCGAGGTTCTGGAGACCCGGCGGCAGGGTCTGCAGGTGGATGGCAGCGGGCGGGAGGTGATGGAGCGGGAGCTGTTGCGAGTTCATGGATGCGCCGTGAGCAGTTGTGTCTTTGCTTAAAGCAGCGCTGGAAAAACGGCGACGACAGCTTGGCGAGCGAGGTGGATGCCGCCAGCCGGCAGCATGGGTCTTGGGCGGCACAAGGGAATGGAAACACAACGGGGGTCAACAGAGGCTTTCGAAAGCGACTCGCATCATATTGGCACAGTGTATGCGCTGATGGCGAGATACGGGCGTATTTCTTTGTCATGCTACCGCTTCAGTCTGCCATAGGCGTCGACTTTTCCATCGATGCACCCCGCCCTAACACGGACACCACAACGATCGCGGATTGGTCATCGCTCATGATATCACAACTGCATCCTCGCCCTCTTTTTGTCGTCAGCCTTTCTCATGATATCCCGAATCTCGGCATAACGTCTATGAGGGACATTCTTAAGGTCCCAGAGCCAAGTCTGCCGCCCCTAACGCCCTGCCCATGCCATGAAGAAGAAGCAGCATCGAGGAAAATACAGCGCGAAATGACTACTCCCCAGGCAACAGATTGCTCTTGACGGCGAACATCTTGGTGCTGACGCTCGCCGTGAAGCCATCCACTTGCCTCGCATACTGCTCCACCTGCCTTGAGTTCAAGAGTGTCTCCAGCCTGCTTGGCTCCTGTGGCAGCTTGAACAGCCTCTGCCACTCATCCTCGGGGAGCAGAGGCTGTTTCGAGGCCGTCCGCGCCGCGTTCTCTGCCTTCCGCTTCTGCTGCCACGCTGTGATCTTGGCCTGCTCTCGTGCAAGCGATCGCTGGTAGTACTGGTGGTTGTTGAGCTCCGTGTGGTGGTTCTCGATGCTCTCGAGCAGCAGATCGCACGTCTTCTCGAGGAAGGGGTCAATGGAGAGATCAAGCGAGTCGTAGTTGGGGAAAAGCGGAGGCAGTGGGGTGTTTGGGTCTTGCTGGAGCGCAGCCAGGTTCGGCGGGAAATTCAACTCCTCGGTGGGCGCATCAGAAGGAAGCTGGTGCAGCAGCGAGGTGAGGAGGTGCGAGTTGTGGATGGTGACTGGGAGTTCAACCAAGATGTCCTGGTACCTGAGTCCGCTCTTCTGCAGACTGCAAACGTTAGCCCTGTCGTTGTTCTTCCCTAGGACTGCCATGCGCCTACCTGTCCGTGTTGAACTTGCCCTCCTTGTACGCCGTCATGAACGAAGGCGACAGCCTGTATGCACGCAAGCTCAGACTTCCCTGCGAGCTCCTGCTCACGTCATGCACCAGCGCCACTGTTCTCTCGTTCATCTCCTTCTGGTAGAAGAACTGGTTCTCAATCGTGTTGAGGTTGACAAAGTTGCCCATGCTCGTGCTCGTGTACCAGCCCACGTTGTTTGCGTCCACATTGACCTCCCGCAGGAACTTGATCATCTCATTCTGGTATGCGACGTTTGCTTTGGCGCGGGGAGCAGCGGCTGCCATGTTGGCGGCCGAATCTCGGTGGTCATCGGTAGCGGGGATGTCGACGGTGGGGAATGGGAAGCATGAGGTGATTTCGAGAAGTCCAGGCTGCTTCGAGGACTCCATGCCGACGAGCGAGCCCGTTGAGACGGTGGGGAACGTCTTCGCGGCATGGTTGACGAGCTTCATTACGACCTAAACACCAGTCAGAGGGGTTGGCGGGGTTTTCGCAACGCTTCCCAAAGCACTTACCAGAGCCTCCACTTGCACCGCCTTGATCGGCGAGTCTTTCAGATTGTCCGCCATGTTGGGTGAAACGGTAGAACGTGTAGCTGCGGGCGGGTTGCGAAGAGTCTGGCGCGAAAGTCGCGGTCGCCGTGGGCGAAATTCGAGAGTGCGAACATGCCAAGACTTTTGGAACTAAGCCTATCATAAATTAGCGCCATATCCGAACCCAGGTGCGCTGGAGATTCATCTGGGGCACGCTGCAGCCTATTAGCTGTTCTTATCCAAAAGTCAGCTCATACACTCTCGATTCTAGAGGCGTTCACCAGAAAGCAGCAACTATATTGAAGCCAATAATGCCATCCATATACAAGTACCTAACCTTTTCCATGCCAAGATAAATGCAAATGCTCGCGAGGCTGTCCAGCACCTGTAAATACCCAAGAATTACCCATGCAAGATGCGTCACAACACCGATCCTCCCTTTTACCATCCAATATCCCCTCTAATCCTACTATGCGTGGTTCATGTTGTGCCCAACCAACAGCCGAAACCAGAATCTACAGCATATCCTCGTCGTTTCCAACACGCTCTTCCGCTTCGCCATCGCCCGCCTGCTTCGGCGTCTGTTCGTCTTCGGGTCCCACAAGCTCTTTCGACACGCATGGTAACGCATCCGCAGTCGGTTTCCTCTTATGACCATACGGGCTCCATCGCCTCCCCTCGGGCACTCTGGGCGGCTTCCGGTTGTTCGAGTTCGGGTTCTTGACGATCTGTCCGTCATCCATGCGATGAAACATGGTGTCCCGCCCATCAACGTGATCTGATATATCCGCATCCTTCTCATCTTCCCATACCATGAGGTTTGTTCCGTTGACTTCGATCGAGCGGCATCCTGTACGCGGCACGTGGAAGACGTCCGGGCCTGAATCGGTGAAGTCTTTGTCCCATGTTTCCTTTTGCTGGATCTTGGTGATGTAATCCATCGGCAGAGTGTACAAGACATTGTCTTCCTTATCGTAAACTTCTTTGAGCGGGTAGCTGAGTACGGCGAGACCCAAACCACAGTCGACCCTCGATGAGATAGGATGGAGTCTGCCGCCGAAAACTTTGAGCTCGAAAGCGATGCCAGATTCCGTCCACATGTTGTCGTTGAAGAACACCTCTGGTTCCCCGAGCGGGTGCTCATGATGCGGTCCGGATACTTCGATGAAGTGCGCCATCTCGTGTGCTAGGCAGACGGCTAGGAAGAGGTTAAACCGGAGTACCATCGCAGGCTCGGGATATCGTAGGACTGCTAATTTCTTCGCCGTGGTGTAGAAGTCCGAGTGTAGACAAATTCGACTTGTGTGGCACTTGCGATTCAGCTTGCGCATCAGCCCGTTCTTGTAGTCTGCTACCAATCCCATCGATGCATAAGCTGGATCTGGTGGCAGAGGATCACGATGAAACATGAAGTGCACCGTGTCCACCTGGTCGTCGATGAAGCTCTTGAATGCAGCTGCGTTTTCATCGGTGAACGACATATCGTCGCTGATACGGAAACAAGGCTGGCCGTACGCTTCACTTGTCCTCTGACACGGCTTCCTCTCGCCAAATACCAGAGTATGCCAGAAAGTAGATGTCGCTCGTGAGAGGAGGAGTTGGGTGCTGAGTCGTAACGCGGGTTTTAGTACTTCGTAGACCTCGTCCGGGCATCCGTGGAAGTTCTCGAGCCGGAATATGGGATGTATGTCATTGTCTAGCGTTGATAATTTGTTCGTGATGTTTTCTGGGAAGGCGACAGCTTGTTTCCGTATTAGCTCGATCGGGTCAAAGCCAAGCTTGATCGACTTTCTTTTCGCGGGATCCTTCCGGTGGCCGAGCAGGCGTCTATACTTCTCCAAAATCTTTCGATCCGCTACCTGAGCCAGATGGTGGTTGATCGAGATGCTTAGCTGCAATCCAAAGTCCTTGGGGACTTCGATTGTGGATGGCGTAAAGGTAGCAGAATCCTCGTAACTAAGGACATCCGGTAGGTCTCGCACGAGTTTGTCGATGCACTCATCCATAATGACACCCTCTTGAAGTTTGTGCAGGAGCACAGAGTTCTCACCCCGGTCCTTGATCTGATACTCGCCGTCTCCGGCATCGGGTAGCAGATGGCGCATGTTTCTGGCCGCCGCTGGGGGCGGCCCGCAGTCCACTGGAGGCGTGGTGGCCCCGGTAGGTGTCCATTCCATGCTGTCAGGGTCTGCTTGGTCCAAGACTACTCCATTCCCTGTTGCAACCTCCTCTTCAGTATCGTCTTCTGTCGGCGGGTCGTTGTGCAAGCGCTCCTCTAGCAAGTGGCTAGCGTGAATCATCGCTTCGTACGCCTTTCGGTATCGGAGAGGGTCCATATTGCGGAAGAAATAAGGTTCAGTGAGACTGGGTTTCCGGAGAACGCCCTGAGGATCCTTAGCCGGGTGGATTTGTCAGATGACTGCCGATGTCTTTTAACGAGCGAGGGACAAGGCTTTGGGATGGAAATGAGTCCAGATTTTCCAAAAGCTACACCGCTTTCAGGAATCAGAGTGGCCTCCACGTTCGCTCTCAGCCTTGTTGAGGTTGTTCCAAGCTCCAGCTCGGACTAGGTTCGCAGGAAGATTTTGCTCTTATAATCTTTCTCATCGGGCCACAGTTCCGAGACAAGGCTTCGAGTTGTTTCAGTAGGCAACTAGAAGCAAAAGAAAAGGCTACAAGACTGGTGGCCATAGGTTCCAACGTTGATTCACGGCGCCCGGTTCAGCAACTAGTGAGGCAGAAGCCAGCAGCGCAAAGCTTGGCCTCGGTATAGCGTGTTCAGGAGGGATGGCTACCACAGGCGATGAAGGGTGAGTTAATCGTCGGCATGACAAGTTACTGGCGTCGGAGGTGATGAAAATTAATAAATGAATGTAAAATGTAGCAGGCAGTTGCGGTGAGAAAACAAAAGGTTGTTGTCTGAAAAGACGGTCCGTGCACCCCTGTCACGTTCATCAGGGCCTATTTTAGCGTGTCTTGGCATAAGAAATCCCGCTGGCCATCAGACAAACGCCAGCACACAACCGCTCTTGTCACGACTTTTCAACATCCGACAAAACAGTGAATTTTTTGTTTCGCGAGAATAAATTCTACAGATGGCATCTTAAGCGCAGTATCGCAATTTTAAGGTCCTGAGTATGTACACAGCCCGTTGCGAGCCACATCCTTAGTCTCGGTATGCCATTCGAAGTGGAGAATCACGACATACAGGGACGGTCCCTGGGAATCCGTTTTAAAGCCCCTTGCTTAATTAGAGTGGATTTAAAGGAGAAAACCCGTAAATGTACAGCTGCTGGGTGACGTCATAAGCCCCGAAAGCCCACCTTTGGATGTGAGCCCTATAGCCTTGTGAACTAAGTATAACTCCCGTCGCGATTTTCGAGAAACAATTCGCGGCGGATGGTCTGCCCGCACCAGAAGTACAGGCGAGAGGGCATTTAAGGCCGGTACGTTCAAGCTGCGCAAGAATAGCAACTCCTATTTCTTCTCAGATTCAGCACTCGATGCTGTTCTCATTTGCGGGACAAAACGAGATTTGAAGGACGTTGCTGCAAACTCCCGTAAGCGCACCTAGATCATTACTTGACAGAAACCTTGGGAAGTTCAGCTCTGGCAGCGGTCTAAATACGGTTTCCAGCCTTCGAGCTGCACAGGTCGACCCACACTATTCCATCTCGAATACAGCGCTTGGCGCTCGTCTCGTTTGTGGGCCAAAACGAGGATCGAAGGGAGTATCTACAGAGCCCGCACGAACAAAACAGATGTGAATACACCCAGGACCATTCTTCATACGAAATCCAAATCTAGTAGCAAGGTAAAAATTTCGATTTTCAGCCTACGAGCCTCCCCCTAACAGTGACCTTCATGACCATACTCCGAAAACACCATGCCCACAGTTTAGTGGAGCCTTGAATAAAACATTATCCAGTCGCGTTTTCAAGTGCACAGCCATGATATCCGCAAGGAAATCGCGCGCCCAACAGGCGGTGTCTACACCCTAGACCCAAGAACAGCCCATGAACCAGCCACTCAGAGAGCTATAATCCTGAAAACACACCTCCTTCGTCTCCAATTCGACACTCGATGGTCGTATTTTCAGGCCAAATCAAAGTCATGAAGAGCGTCGCTCAAGGTCCCGGACAAAGATAACAGGTGTGAGTACACTCAGGACCGTACTTTACAGGAAGTTCATTCCTAGGAAGTAGGATCAAGACATCATTTTGAGCCCACTTGTCTTATCGTAATCACAAACTAGTAGAGCCAAGTGAGTAAGAGTGCTGGCTGTTCTGTTAGAAAGGCATGGCTAGCAAGCGAACGTTCTGGGGCGTTCCTAGGGCTAGGGTGTAGACGCCACCTGTTAGGCGCGTGATCTGCTTGTCATTAAGAGGAGACAGGACTGATATTGGGCGATTCGGAAAGGTTCATGGATGATGGAAGCATAGATTTTACTAAAGCAGAACTAAGTGCCGTAGTGCTGTTGAAGGGTCCTGAGTGAATGGACAGCCTGGTTCGAGGCACATGTCCTAGTCGAAGTCTTCCTTCGGATGTGAAAATTGGGTTACTTAGGAGGTCCCTGGGTGTTCGTTGAACCACTGCGTCTCATCAGTGCTGAAGGGCGACGTCTCATCACTCAATGCTCTCATGTGAGGGCCCGAAACGCGGAGTTGAAGGGCCTTCCTCCGACTCATGCACAAAGAAAAGAGGTGTGAATCGAACCAGGACCTCACTTCATGAAAAATCAAAGGCTAGTACACAGAGCCAAGACTCTGATTTTATGCTTATAATCTTCTGAGAGCCACAAACGGCTATGATCTGTAATACAGGACCTACTCCTCTTCAAACTCACCCTTCTCCAGCAACCCACCCTCAAGCACCCGCCCCATGTGCGTCTTATCCATGCCTAGGCCATCACGCCTGATCCGCATATACTCCCGCAAGAACGCCACCGGACTTGCGCGCAAGCCCCAGATACCGTTCGGTGGCAGCACGAAACCATCCGCTTGGAGGGACTCACCTTCCCTAGCTGCCGCCCATGCCAGACCTAAGTAGTCGCAGAACTCCACGTATTCACGGTGTGACGCGAAGTAGAGCTGGCCAGCGAAGAGGTTCAGCTGGACGATCTCACTGCGGATCGTCTGTGCCACAGAGGGGTTGTAGTCACAGCCGACGCAGTATAGATCGAGTGAATCCAGGGGGGCGTAGGTTTGATTGATGCGCGGTGCGTACAGATGCAGGGTTACCTCGCGGTGCTGTTTTATGTGCTCGAACAGCATCTCAGCCTCGAATGGACTCACAATCACTAGTCGTCGACCACCCCACTTGGGTATAGAGATGATCCACTGGACGGGCCTTAGGTAGGAATCAGAAACATGCGTAGCGGAAGTGAACCGCTCGGGGCGCTTCACTGAATGTATGAAATCCGTCGTGACTAGCAGGTCGGTTGGGAGTGAACCTAGGCCGATAAGCCTAGCAGCACTCGTCGACTGCAGAGCTTGGAAAGCGGGGACAAGCGACGTCCAGGTGGCTTGAACAGTGCCAGTTCGTACCATATCGAGGAGCTCCGTGCTCACACTGTGTTTTTTGGCATCCATTGGGGCAGGGCGTTGGATCTGTCGCTCCTCCTCGATTTCGGGTGATAGCTCGCGCTCCTGCTCTTCTTGGAGACTTGCTGCGTCGAAATTCGTGGTCTCATACTGCTTGCATCGCTCCAGGATGAGCTTAACGTTGTCGGTCGACTGTAGCGTATCGAAGAAGTCCGAGGCATCGATGGCTCCGCGCTTGCGGGGTCGGTATCGCTTGTCCAGAGTTTGAGCCTCAGGTTCTAAGAATCCTTCGGCTTGGGCGATCGTTGTATCGACACCGTTCAGCAAATTCCTGTGCTTCTCGAAACGGAAGCCTTGCGTTGCCCACAACGGAATACTTCGACGCATATCGGCCCAAGTTTCAGTCACAGACCAGGTCAGAACGTCAGAAACCGTGATGTCGGATGCCACGGGTTTCTTGGAATGCTCCATAATTTTCGCGTGGATCTCTTTCGGAACACAGAAGACGACCGATTGGCCTTTACCAAGCTTGCGCATGCGCATACACGCCTGCACTAGAGTGTCCTTGGTCAAACTAGCGCCTAGGGTGACTGCGGCTCGATAGTCTTTTGGCATTTTCAGATCGGTTCCTCGTGTGTGAGCTTGATCAAGATACACCAGACACTCCTCGAGATGCTCAGCAAATGGTGATGTCTGCAGCAACTCCACCCTTCCCGTAGTATCAAGGACAGAGAGTTCGTCGCGATCATTGAAGAAAACAGCTGCGTTTGCCTTCGTGGTTCCACAATTGCTGTTTCGTAGCCATCTAGCCGCGACTTGTACATTGGTAAGCTCTAGTATCTGAGCCCCAGCATCGAGTATCACCCGAACAGGTGGCTCCAGGCTTCCAACAAGATTAAGGAGCCGTTCCGCATCTGTTTGTGGGGGTAGGACCTTGACGGAGTTCTCGTCCTGGAGGAGATGCGCTAGCACCAACGCATTAGTATGCTTCTGCATAGGTGTATCCAGGTAGTTGACAGCGAGCGGTAGCACATGACGGGAGTCGTTAGTGCCACTGAATCCGGTCGTAGGATGCGGTTTGATCTCTCCTAAGTCCCATCCAGAGGCGGAGAGTTTGTGGGGAAACTCCTTCATTTCCTTGGGAAACACAATGTGAGAGAGGAAGTAATCGATAGCTCCCTTGGAATACCGAAGTGAAGGGAAAATTTCATTGACGCACTGGTATTGGTCCTTGATGTTGACTCCCTTCAGATGACGAAACGCTTCTGGGAGCGTCGCAGAGGCACGGACCCATTCATCGTATTCAATCTCCGCTTGATCTGATTTCTCAAGATGTGCGAAAGCTACGGACAAATCCTCGTCGGATAGTCCTCCATAGTAATATGTGAGGGACGTAAGCGCAATGACGACTTCTGGATGGGAGAACTCGGATCGCGGAGAAGGACTGTCCTTTGCTCGATACGGAACAGCCAACTGCGTACGTGGCGCTCGAGTCGGATGAAGTCCATAATTCACCCTCCATCGCTTTGCCTGGAATGCGAATCGGAGGACGCCGCATGCGACGAGACCCCGCACAAGAAGCAATGGGCCCCTAGTAATTTCGGTCCAATAACTCCCTTTCTCGACTGCATCGATCTCCGCTTCGTTGAGCTCATGTTCGCGAATGTATCGGTGTATCGCTCCTTTGACCATGCTAGACTGTCGCGCTATCCCAAGGAGCCCGGGAATACCCACTTCGCAGATGTGATTCGTGATTAGATCCAGCAGTCTGTCGATGGCATCTGGTCGAAAAATGCGAACCCTCGAGCATCCACCAGCCCTATTTTCCTCGATTTCAATTGATGCCGGCATCTCTTTCTTAGTTGTAATGGCGAACCGGAATACTAGTGCCAGAACAGCATGAATTATGATCCATCGCTCAGGGCTGAGCTCTATGGATCTCTGAGTACCTAGAATAGAGTCAGCCAAGGATCTGCTTGCATGAAATTACAGCAAGGTACATGGCACGCGGAGACACCGGGGAATGATAAGATGAAAGCGAGGCTTACCGATCGTGTACACCAATTCGAATTTGACACTGAAGTTTTCATCGCTCTCATCAACAATGTCGCGAGATTGAGAGTCGAAGAATCGCTGTGTCTGCAGCAAAGATCGGCCTAGATCATCGCGTTCGCTGAGCAGACATTCTATGCCCATCAACTTGAACGACAGCATCTGCTCAGGTTGCACGAGCAAGACTCCTCTGTTAGCCATACATTCCCGATATAGATTACCAATAGCGTCCGCTTGAGCGACGGTAAGCTTCACAGCTCTCGAAAAAGGCAGATGGTAGATTTGCCGATTAAGGAGTCCGCCAAGCTTAGAGACTAGCATTTGGAACATCTGTCGTGACTGTGGTCGTGCTACGACAACTCTGATCAGGCTGTTCGATCAAAATCAGCATCGCGTTCGGTCTCTCACAGCAAGGTTAGAGCACTTACGTTTTCCCTTGAGCCAGGGAAGCGGCAACAATCGGTACAATAACAGTAGACTTCCCCTCTCCCATGTTGAGCTGCATGACAGAGTTTTCAGAGCCGGGGGGGCTTCTCATCTGCTCTGCGATTTGCTCCTGCACATCGCGAATCAAGATCCCACTCTCGGCCTCGAGCAATAATGACTCTGGATAATCATGAGGGTTCCAGTTCGTGTGGCCGCGGCTTCGCAATTCTTCCGCAAGTTCGTGACGGTGATGCGAGAGCGCCAACAGTCGCTTCGCTCGAGCAAGGTCGGTAACTGCGAGACCGTAGGCAACGACAACAGCCTTCCACTCGTCACTGAGCAAGTCAAACCGACGCTTATCCAATCGAGTCAACCAGAAGCTTGGAGAAATTCGCGGACATTGTTTTACGAAGGCAGCAATCTCGTTACCGCTTCGGACGACGTTTGCCAACAGTGAATTGAGTTCGTCGAAGTATCTTTGGCGGGCCGACAAGTAGGTCCGTAACAGCTCAACAAGTTTCTCTTCTGACACATCTGCAGCAACGACAAAGCTTGTCTCTTGACGTGCGAGGTAGTGGCAACTGTGTTCAAGGTCGGAAACGTAGTCGTTCTCGCGTCGCGACTGAGAGCAATTCCGAAGCTCACTGCAGAGAGCTTCCAGACGGGTCTTCGCCTCAACGTCCCTATTCTCGACGAGTCGGTTCTCAAGACATATTTGTGGTTCCTCGGGGTGGTCAGGCCAATGGGAGTCTGAGGGTTGGAGAGTCAGCGGTTGATGTTGAAAAACGGCCAGCCACGCGCTTTAACCACGAAACCCCCAGAGCGGCAAACGGCTCTGAATACACCCAGGACGCTACTTCATCCCGTGTGCAGAATCGTAACTTACCCGCGCTATTGACAATTGGAGCCATTAGATGGAAAACGTGGCTGGCACTATAAAGAGTGGGCTGGGAAGGTTGTGCAAAACCCACAAAGCGTTCGAAACCTTTGGCGGAGGCCGGAATAACTGCCTGTCGTGACAGGATACTTGAGACCTTTTTAAGATACTCGTAAAACTGGAGGTTGTCATGCCAGGACTTGAACTTCGCCCGCACATTATTCATCGCCTTGGTGGTGTCGATGTACGTGTTCGCCGACGTGATATTCGGTGACTGCGGCCACAAAGAGGGCCATTGAGAGTGGACCGCATGTGCATACGCCCGGGCCGCAATATTCCGGTTGGCTTCGTACTGACCTACTTGCCTGTCTTTCCATTGCCAATGAGGCTCATCGGCCCATTTGGGGAGATGAGCCTCTGGGCAGGCATTCAAAGGTCGAAAGACTGACACCGATGCTTGGATCTCGGACAAGGTGGCTGCATCGCCTTTGTCCAACTCAAAGGTCGCGACCCTCGGGATATGAACCGCCGCTAATGCCTGAAAACAGGTGTAAAACGCGGCAAGAGCCTGGATGACATCCCAATCCACGCTCTCTGCAAAAGCGGCGGTTGACAACCAGATCATCATATCGAATTTGTTGTATGCCTTGCGCTGTCCACGTGTCGCAAAAGATATGTGTAAGCTGCACCACATGTCTGTAAGAAAGGACGACAGGCCTTTCAACAACATCGAATCATAGCGCAGCGCGGTTGCGTTTAATTGGCGGCCGCCCTGTACTGTAGCGCTCCTAAAATGGCTGGACTTCAAAGATTCGAAGAAGCCGTTGGCGCCAATAGGCGAGTGCAGAGCGGGCTCATATCGTCGGATCATCTCGGCAGCAACAAAAGATCGATGTCCTCGGTCCAAATTTTTCACCCTTGCACGTGCTTGGTAGTCCTTGTCCATACTGTGGGTATAATTTTCCGCACCGAAACCATCAACACGAACTTGAGCGTCTCGTAGCAATGCTCGTCTAAGCAGACCAGGGTCCATCGATTTAAGCCTAGGAAGGTCGGTATAGAGGGCAGGCTGGAGGATTTCCGATATTTGTGCCCTCTCAAAGAGTTTCTCCACAGCTGATTGAAGGCTAGGGTGTTGTGCAAAGAAGGATAACTTAGGGTTCCACTCGATGCATTGTTGAACTCTGAGATGTTTGGGATAAAACTCTCGGTGGGGGGTCAGCCTGGCAATAAGAGCGAGAAGAGCCAAATTCGGCGGTGTTAAGATATCGAAAGAGGCCACCGCTGCCGAATGAAGTATCTCCAGGCAGGTTTCCGTTCCTGTGCGGCCCGTCAACATGTCGGGCAGGTGGTAAGACGTGAGCGCGTGAAGATACGAGAGGAAGAGCTTGCTCTGCAAACTCCCATCGTCCTTGATCCGCCCCAATGATCCATCCACTTGATATGCATGGACTTGTGTTATGGTGTTCGGATCCACTGAAACGCTCACGTGCTTTAGTGTCTTGATGTAAACGACATCGCCATCCGGAATGAGAATTGAGCGATTGGAATCTCCAAGACGAGGCTTCAAAATGAGCCGACTTGCCAGGCCGTGTAATGTGCCGACTTTCTGATTCTCATCGATGAGCATACCCCGAAATTCGCGGGAATTGATAACCCCTTCTCCACGAGTCCAATAGAAACCCAGGTGAAGCCTTGGTAACTCAATCGTTACTATTCCAGGCATTCCGGGAGCTGTGTTGTAGATCGTATGGATGTGGGAAGGGTCTTCGAGGGGCGAAAAGATGGTGGCGAGAAATCGCGCGGTGTTGCTGGCGATGCCCACGAGATTGTTATCGCCTTTCACCAAGCGCCAGATAGATCCAACTTGCCGCAGAATCCAGAAGCCACCCGTCGGACACCAAGGATCGCCACGGGGCCGGAACTCGATCTGCCTCAGGCTGTGGTCGAACCAGTGGAAGTAGTTGCTGAGAAACCGTGTTGGAAGCTGGCCAGCAAACACTCGAGACGGTACCAGGTCGTATTTCTTGCCATCTCGCTGAGCAACCACAAGCATATCCGACCCTGACATACCAAAATTGAGTCGGTATTGCCAACGAGAGTGGTAGGGAGACTTGGCCGAAAACTGCATGCCGGGCTCGTTGGTAGGCATTACGTCGATTGTTGCCTGGTTGAAAAGCGGTGAGTAGAGCTCATGATTCAGGTAGCGGCGCGGGAGGTGAGATAAAGGTAAACCGTCCACTGTCAGTTCTGCTGTGAGGAGGTTCAAATGGATGGCCATGGCATCGCATTTGATCCGTAAACAGTGCTGCCAGGGGTGATCCAGCCGGGTCCAATGGCCTCTCGGATTAAAAAGTGCCCACGCCGTAGTGACCGCTTCATTCAATCCTGCTTGGATATGAGACGATTTCAGCGTCTCTACTATGATTCTGTAAGCTCGATAAAGCACTCGTCTCCAGGACTGAACTACGATCCGCTGCAGGTATGGGTGCTCCGATGCTGCCGCGTCCTTGTGTTCTTGGACGAGGATTGAAGTCTGCACAAGTACTTTGACAGAATCCTTCGCCGAGAGCATCTCTTCCATATCCGACTCGCTCACATCAAAGGTAGTCGTAGATAGAAGAGCGATTTCGGTGATCCTCGAGGATATCTCCCTCCGCTGCTTGTCGTCCTCAACGTTGGAGTACCTTCGCTGGAGTTGGTCTATCCAGCTCACCGTTATCCCTCGAGCTTTTTCTAGAGTCTCGAGGCATCGGCCATGGACGTAGCCAGAGGTCGTGAGGCTTAGTAACCTTAGTGTCAGTTGAACCATAATAAAAACGGTCCTCCATGACTCCCAATTTTCTTCCGCTTGGGCCAGAGTGTTTCGGATCTGGTCTAGAAGCGCCTGGCATATGCCCTCATCCTCCAAGATCTCGTGAGCAATTCGCCGAGAGTTACCTCCCACCGACGGCGGTCCCGCTCGGTGAAGAGTCTGCAAGAATAGGCATTGCGTTTCAGCTTTGGAGAAATCGACCGTGGGCATTGCCAATTGCTGCAAAATGTTCATGTACTGAATGTGGTATCCGAGTGGAAGTGTTGCAAACGCCTTGTACTCGTCTAGGGAAAAGTCGGGAGGGCAATCGGCTTGAAAAGCAATGACTTCATTCGGAGTCGCGTCGTTCCAATCGGTAGCCCATAGATATTTCTGGAGATTCGGGTTTTTCAACGGAAGTTCATAAGTGCACTTGTATAAAACTTCTCGACTGGGGCGCAGTGGCTTTTCCGTAAAGGTATCATCCAAATCGTCGAAATATCGGTATTGAAGCGCATTTGATACGCACACTTCGTTCTCCTCAATAAAGGCAACTCCCTTCTTGACCCGATAGTGACTACCAGAGTGCGGCTTGACTTGAGACAACACGATGACGCGCTGGTCGTGAGGGTTATTCCAGTGTGTACTCATTCCTTTCTGAGTTTTGAGAACGTATCTGTGCTGAGGACTGATTTTCTCACGAACACCATGTAGCACTTGCATCTGTAAATACATCGTCATGTCGCGCCAATGACTAAATGTATGTGGGATCTGTAGTTCGAAAATGGTGGCTTTGGCCATCGGCGCAGTCGTACTAAGGGGCCATTCGTGGACATAGATGCTCAGATTCGTTGCTTCATTGCGCAGGGCGCACTTTCGGCATTTCCCAGAATGCACACTTCTCATGGACTTCTGCTTCTCGTTCCATTTATCCTCAAACTCGCAATTGAGCGACTCGGACTTCGACATGAGTTCCTGGTACTCCGTCTTTTTGCGTCTCAGTTCTTCGCGCTTTGCCTCACGCGCCTGGTGTGCTTGCAGCTCGATACGAACCTGCAACGTTTGATGCGTTGGAGATTGGTCGAAAAATCGTACAGCGAAGGAGTTTGGGTTTCCGAAGGAGCGCGTGAGCGAAGGCGCGTTTGACCTCGCTGTCCTCTGACGATCTTGCACATAGAATTCGATTTCGGCGAGGCGTTTCAATTGATGCTTCAAAGGGAGAGACAGCGATGGTAGGGCCGTCAGATCGATTTCCGGATCGAAATCGCGCAGCAGTGGGTATGTATGACAGGTGATCTTATCACACGCAACCCAAAGCTCTAGGGTTGTAAGGAACATGATCGAAAGACTCGTCGGTATGGCGGTGCCGGTGTACGCGTCGTGTGCGCATTCATAATAGGCCTCTTGAAACTCTCGCAGCTGACCACAGGCTCGCGGGTTATTCATCTGTTGTCGAACCCAAGTTGGAAGATGCTCTTCGACCCACTTCTCTACCGCGGCCAAGTGGAAATACTTGTATTCTCCTGGGGCATTGGATATCGCTGGCAGGGAACTCTTCGATATATGGGGGCAGTTCCAAGACGGTCGAAATCTTACTGCGTTGTGAACTGGTTTCCTGAGAGAAACGCCAGCAAGGAACTGGTCAAGCTCGAGAAGCTTCAGGTCCAAATCATTCCCTGGCTGTAGTGTCTCGATAGCCCGTATATTCGGCATCGCGTTCGTATCATCGACGACGTCTTTATGTTCGTTGTCGAGGATGTGCTGCGTCTCCGTGAGGATGTTCACTGCGAAAGCCAACGGTTGACCGAGGGAGTCTGCCATGGGAGACTGCTCTAGCTTCTGCAGACGACGGCTGAGCTTACAGCAAACCGCATAGACAGTATCGGCACCTATAGTCATGCGACATGAGTCAGCAAATGTTCGGATGTTTTGGTCACAGTCATGCTAGAAGCTGCCTGACTATCGAGCGCGGACGTACCTATCGAATCGCGATGGCGGCTTGCAGAGCGAAGCACTCTTGCTATGATATCGGCCATGATAACTTTGTACCAAGTCAAAGACAGTTCGCGCACGAGCTGCAGCTCCATCGTGACGCGAATCAAAAGCCAGAGGGGAGACCTTCTCCATGGCGCGAAGGTGTCGTACCACAGAACCTCGTCGCGCGTATTCTTATAAATACCCTCGGTAACCGTGGGCTGGCCAAGAGCAGAAAGGAAATGCATGAAGAAGTCCGTAATGATGCCGGGATGCGTAGTGTCGCGAATCTCGTCATGGTGGACCCCACCCTTGGAAGTCTTCGGTTGTAATCCTGGAGCTTCGTCGAAACTCATGACCGATAAGGTCCGGGACAGCGTCTCAATTAGGCCCTGTTCCCGAAACTGCGAGATGGAGACCTGGCAGGCAAATGTTGGGAAAGAGCGTCTAAGCCGACCAGGCGTCGCCATGACGTCTTGATTCGAGGGTGACAACTCAAAAGCTTCGAACATGATGGACTCGCCTAGTCTGCTAATGACTACTCCGGCGTTCTGCGCTTGAATCTCCAGAGGAATTGCACCCGAAGTTTCGCCTGATGCGAGGTTGTGCAGCAGCGATTTGAGCTGCGTGTCGCTTACGGAGCCATTTGCGTTGCGACAGTTTTGTAGGTTCGTGATTGTAGACAGTACAGGTTCGAGTTGACTGGCCGAAAAGCTTCGCAGCGTCTCGGCGACGATTTCGAGCAGTGCATCGTCGAATTCGGGGCACCGATCGTCTGATTGCGGTAGTTTCGGAGGAAACACCACATGGTGTACAAGGTATTGTGTTGACCTCAGCGTAGCCATAACGGCGGCTGAGGCGTCGCGCAGGAGTTGAGGATGAGGTGGGAGGGTTCTGAAGGACAGAGGTAGGCGGGGGGTTTTGGTTAGTGGGTCTGTGCAGGTGCCCGTCTTGGCGCTAGAGAGTGAAAGAGTGAACCAGGCAACCAGAGCGCGTAGAACGCACAACAAGGCCAATATTCTACCAGGTAGGCACAAGGTGTATCCAAAGTCTGGTCCCACTAAAATCGAATCTCTGCCATGACCGTTGGCCTCGTTATGCTCCCTTTTTTTTTTTTTTTTGGGNTGGTTTGGTCGTGGGTTTATGATTCCCCCGGGTGGTAACGGCGAGGGGCGGGATGGGCACTGGTCGAAATACGCCCCTTTGTGTTATACACAT
>JAFHBV010000730.1:0-10564 GCA_019022785.1 Pseudomonodictys pantanalensis
GTTCTCAACAGATCAACTTACAGTCAAAAACTTTGCAATAGCCATCTTCTCCCCCTCCGGACTCCCCGTAACATCGGCAAGCGCCACCAAGATCATCGCTGGTGGCCCCGTCGGCATCAACATAACCGCAAACCACAACATCGGATCATCTCCAAGCACTCTTGTCTTCGTGCCCACCGCCCACATCACCGGAATACTAACGGCCGGCCACACCAAAAACCTTACCACTGTAATAAACACCACACTCGCCCCGCTCACTGGCCCGCTCTCCTCGCCCGCCTTCAATTTCCGCAACGACTGGCTGAGTTTCACGCCTACCACGATGATCTGCAAAGTGGCGAAGAGTGAACCCACGTTCTCGATGGCGGTGGTTAGCCACGCGTTTAGATAGCCGCCTGCGTTCGATTTGGCGAAGAAGACGCGGTGCAGAGGAGGTGTTAGGCCGATTATAGCGCCCAGCACGGCGCCGATGAGCGGCGCGTTGGCGAAGGAGTAGGCGAAGTCGAGCACGGTCTGCACGCGGGGAGGCAGACTGGCAAACCAGGCGCTGAAGCGGCGGTAGGCTTTGCGCTCGTAGTGGTTTGTTGGTCTGACCACCCTTTGAGGCAGCAGCGTCGTTTCTTCGTCGATGATGCCGTCAGTGCCCCTCTGCATGCCCCCGTCTTCTTCGTCGCCGTCGTTTTCGACTTCTTCGTTGGTTTTGGCGTCATCCTCTTCTTCTTTGGGCGCGTCTTCATCGTTGGGACGGAGCAGGCGCGGGCCGAGGGCGAAGGTTAGCGTGTTAGAGACCATGGCGTTGATGAGGAAGTAGGATTCTGCGCGCTCGATGGCGGCGGATGCGGTGTCGGTGGGGCGGATTATGGCGTCGAGGATGCCGGTTGTGTTGAGGGATTGGATGAGCAGGAGTGGTAAACTGGTTGTATTGTTGAACGCGATGGCGAGCTTCACCCAGTGTGGGAATTTGAACCATCTGCATGCTAGTATGCCGACGCCTAGGCTCACTAATGTGTAGAAAATCGACCATACTGTTCCGCTTCGTTAGCAATCCCCTTCGCTTACTTGAATTGTAATTGGAGGGGAAAGGCGAAGGGGGAGAAAGTGTACTTAGTATAGGGATGTACTGCACTCCCGTCTCCTGATGTAGATTCGAACCAATTTTATAAATCAGCAACGCAGGCAAGAACAAGCGCACACACGTCCTCGAGACCTCTTTCGCCGCGCTGCCAGACAAAAGATTGAACTGCGCCGCGAGTACACCAACGAATATCGTAAGCAGCACCGATACTGAGGCCTCAATGGCGCCAATCAATGGGATGAGTAGCTCGGAGGCGTTGACGCCCATGATGAATGGTAGCACCACGTCGGGTGTTGGTATTCAGCAAGGACAATCAAACGAAGAAACGAAGAATTGAAAGATGAAGGGACGAGGAAGGGACGAGAAACAGTCAACGGCGGGCCAACGTCTTATGCGAAGAGGTGCTATCTTATGCGATTCATCGGAAAAAGCGAAAGTGCATGGCGAGCGGCTGATGTCGTGTGCCCATCGAGATGGCCCGCGACGTGGCGCCGAATCAGAAAAAGGAATGTCGGGATCGGGTGACGTCATGGGGCCAGGGACGCGGGTCGCGATCGCGTTTGGGGAACGGCTTGGCGATAGCTTGACCACAGGGTTGAGACGCTATGCTTCCTGGTAAATGCGAATATGCTTGAGTCCTGTGACATTTGTGTACAGGAATAGTTCTGTTCGTTGATGACGTTTACGAAGTATAAAGGGAGATCTGAAGAGCAGGGTCGGATAGAAGTGATAAGCCCTGCATGCCAGGCAGATCTCCGAGCACGCTGACACAGATCCCGACTTCGATCTCTGGAGTTTTGCGCCGCGCTTGTGGGTCCTGCAGTTAGAGGACACACTGGTATGACAGGAGCGCGCAGAAAGCTTATCCGTGGCCTTTACTTGGGCGAATGGATTTGCGCTAAGGAAAAATGTTGTTTTGGGGTAAATGATTGAGAAACAGGCAGCCCGGGACTCGTCGCAGTGGTCGAGCCAATATGATAGTTGGTATCAAGATCTGATGAGTCATCAATGCTGACGTAACCAGTCCACCCATCCACACATTTACGCGCAGGGTCTTTCGTCTTGACCCTCATCCACCTCCCACAACCGCTGCAATGCCCATCCGACATGACGCATCGATCGATTTGAAATAATCCATTGTATCTTGGGAGTCCTAACGCGTGGCTGGAGGACAAGCGATAAAAGCGGCGGTTCATCGTACTATAGATGATGAACTAGATTAATCACACAAGTTATCAAGGACCAGATCCGTTCCTCCCATATTCGAAGCATCTCTCATTCATCTATCTTACAGCGCTGCTCTTTCATTTTCTCTGTTTCGTCACACTAACGGCTTCGCATATTTCTTCCACACATCCAAAAAAGCTTTCCGATCCTCCTTCTTCTGGAACTTGATCTCCAAATCCGAATACCCATACCGGTTCACCGTCCCAGCCATGTTCGACATTCGACCTCCGAAGAGCGACATGCTGGACCTTGTGCTCAGCGCCGATGTCGACCGTACCGAGTTTACCGTCCCGCGCCTTTGAAGCTCCGTGCTCAATGTCCGACTGTCATCCCAGTCAGTGGTATCATTCGATGATTTCGATGATTTCCGCCGGTGGAACGCTTTGTCGCCAATCCACTTCTTTGGCTCCTTCGAGAAGACCAAGTTCAACTTGTCGGAGCTTTTCTTATATACGGAGTCATCAAGCCACTGGAAGGCGTAATGTGGCTCCTCAACCCAATGCGCCTTCTGATCTGGGAGTGCGCTGGAGTAGAAGAGAAGGACGAGGATTTCGAGATTTTCGGGACCGTTCAAGCCTAAGCGAGGTTCCGTCTTCCGCCACAGCCTTACGTTCTTGGCCCGACATTCTGGTTTGTTGAGATTGGAGCAGATCGTAAGAATCGGTCGGTCGTACAGTAACTCAGCCTCCTCTTTCCCGTTGATTGTGTACAGCAACGTCTGCAGTTTCGTACTTGACTCCGTCTCCGCAAAGGTATACTTTATGTCTGTACACCTCTTCTCGAGCCGACCAAAGGATGACCGCGGAAAGTCGATCGATACATCTCCGTCCGGGTATGTTGTGGTCAATGGAATGCTTGGACCCGTGGCGGGGAAGTGCTGCGCGATCCACACCTTGACCTCTTTACCAGAGCGGTACACCGAGCGAATTGATATCCCGAAATCTTCCCGATATTTCCAGTGCAGATCGCATTCTCGGCTCTCGACCCCTTTCGATGTTGCGCGCTCGACTTGCACCTTGCGGCATAGCTTGTTCCATTCCATCGCTCCCGGGCCAAGAGCTATGCTTAGAAGAGATGCCGCGGACAGCCGTCGATGGATAGGCAGGGGCGTATCCTCCGGTGTCGTACCCACAGTATCAATACCCAAACCTACGGACAACCGCGTTGTCGATGAAGCGCTGACGCTGGAGCCGACCGTGGATACCGATGGCGTCCGATCTGGAGCTGAACTGGTTGGAGATACGCTACCCCAATCCATTGGAGCAAAGTATGATTGTGGGATATGCGGACTCCCAGATGGCGATGTGGCTGGTGACGGTGTCGTTGGTATTGGCCGAATGGTTGCTGTCGAGTCGCTCATGGATGGCTGATTCATATCGAAACCGCTGAAGCTACCGGAGTGGTCCGTGCTGAGGGTGTATGTTCGCCCTGGTGGAGGAATTGGCGGTAGGTTCATTACCTCTTGTCTCACGGCATCACTAGGCGAGAGGTTCGTTCGCTTCTCAACAGCCATCCGCTTCGCTCGGTTCTCTTCGATCTGAATGGCGTCCTCCAATTCTCTCCTCAGATGATACAGCACCGCTGCTGTTTGGTCGTCGCTATGGTTCGCAACTGTTGGTGTGGCTGTCGGCGTTCCTCCCAGTGACAGAGGCCGCACGAGATTACCGGCTTGTAGGGCGAGGCGCTCGTCCTCACTCTTGAGCCAGCGACTGAAGATCAGCCAGTCTTTGTATAACTGATCCGCTTCGGACGGAGCTGGGAGCGCGTTGGGCACATCGCGCGATGAGCTGCCAAGCGCGTTGGTGGTGTAATAGTGGCCAGCGAAACTCATCGATCGAAAGGGAGCTGAGTCGAGTAGTCTTTGCGTTTGCTTGGTCGCTTCGAGGTGTAACCGACTGGCACCTGTTAGCGCGCATCACTCCACGGACAACATAAAAAGGAAACTTACAGCTGCAGGAAGGATATACACATCTGCAGGGCTTGGTAATGTCCATTGATCTGCGTCCTTAGGTTCTCGATCTCCTTCTCTTTCCCGATGTACTTGATCACATACACGATCTTCTTTACGTTCATCCGCCTATCAACAAGGTTGTTCGCATACGGCTTGATCGTTTGTTCACACCGCTTTAGTGTCTCCTCGAACTCAAGATACGGGAACGGCAATGGCTTCCCATATTCGTTCATCAACTCGCTGAGCTCCTGCAGGCAGTGGTGGAAGGTCGAGAACTCCGACACCAGTGCCTTCACCTGCGTCTCAGAGTTCTCGTTCGCATCTGACTGTCATGTTAGCATCGGCGTACGCAAAAGAAGAAGGGTCATGGTGCTTCGCGACTCACCTTTGAACGCGATATAGATGCGCGCAGAGAACTGGACCAAATTGATTACATCGGTAGGGCTGAAGCCAAACGACATCGTTCAAGGCACCGCAGGCCGCGCGCAAGCGCAGCAATCCAGGAAGAGCTTGTTACCATGCACCAAAGAGCTCGACAGTGAGTGGGGAAGGCTGTCGCATGAGCAGGCACCGCAGCGGGCAGGACGAAAGGTGTAGTACTTGGGGGCACCTTGGGGCACCCCGCTGCCAGGGATCGCCCATCTACCCATCCACGCGGCTCAGGGCCAGGCCACGCTGGCTGGCTGCGCCCCTCTCCTGTCGGCTGCTTCAAAATGATGCAGGCATATTTATCGGTTCGTGGATTTCGACCCGGTTGGTGAGGCTGGTTGGAATTGGGGGGGAGCAGCGTTGCTCGTATTATGCGTGTGGCGTCGCTTTTACGAGACTGACGAATCAGGAGCGCGGAGAAGCGAGCAATCAGAGTGCTTCATCCAGCACGTGGGGGCTCGAAGCAGCAAAGTGTTTCGCAACAGCAGCGCCCGCCTCGAATTCGCATACAAATCTCTCACGACTTTCGCAACATCAGATGGTCGACATGTTCTAAGGATCCGGATGCCGTCCCTGCATCAACTAAGGCGACTAGCTTTCGCTCGCAACCATTCACGGTTCATGACGCAGCCACGATAGTGCCAGTCTCCAGCATTCATGCGACAGGTTGCTGACCGCAGCCCTCCAATATCTCTAGAGTGAGGCTGTAAAGCGAGGGATAATACTTCGTTTCCCGAAATCATGGGCTAAATTGACAGCGCTCTAACCATACTACTACGAGCTACACGATGCATCCCAATACAGTTCACCGGCGTCCCTCGAATTCGCCTTGGGCTATGCCCCAACTGCCTCTGGATGGCCTTGACCTGTGGAGGCTGTGGTATTGGCAAGCCACAGAGGGCGCTTCATATGTATGAAGGAGAAGCTGCGAATCTTTACAACATCAGCTTTACACCTGGTCATCCGCTACATATTTCCTGCAGCTGACGTTTCCCGCTTCCAACGCGCAGCCTTGCTACCTTCTTACTAACTACCTGCTGCTGATCACGTGCTGCGCGCTCGCGTTCCTCGCAATGGGTCTGCGCAAGTGGGTCAGCCGCCCGATGAGAGGGCATCACCTAGGTATCGAGGACTTGACACGAGGAGATGAAGGTGTTCCAGTGAGTCTACTATCTAACCGCTAGCACATCGCGTCGTTGTCGTCGACCACAACTAACGTTTGCAGGCTTCAAAACGCCGACAATGGGCGCTCCAGACCATCGACGCATCACCCTTCCAGTGGTGGGTCGTCGTCGTCGCAGGCATCGGCTTCCTCACGGACTCCTTTGGATTATTCTGCCTTAATGTGGTCACTCCGATGATTGGCTATGTATATTGGCCGAACAACAAAGATTCGGACGGTGTTCCTGAATTTCCCTCGTCCGTCAAGACGGCCATGATGTGCAGCACCTTAGCTGGCACTATGATTGGGCAAATCGCCTTTGGTTTTGCTGCTGATCGACTCGGAAGACGGAAAATGTATGGTCTGGAATTGCTTATCGTCATCGTCGGCACCATGTTCATGCTGATGAGCTCCAACGGAGAGAGGAACAGCATGTCCGTGGCCGGCTGGCTCATCGCATGGAGAACCATCCTTGGTATCGGCATCGGAGCCGATTATCCCCTCAGCGCTGTCATCACCGCTGAATTTGCACCGAGGAAACACAGGGCAAGGATGCTGAGCGCGGTCTTCTTCGCACAGCCGCTCGGGCAGTTGCTCGCCAATGTGCTATCTTTGGCGGCGGTGGAGGGCTTCAAATCCAAGATCACCAACACTGAGCTGGCGTGTCCAGTCGACGACCTGAGCTGTTATCGAGCCATCGATCGCCTTTGGCGGTTAGTGGTGGGCATTGGTATTGTTCCCGCGGTCATCGCCCTCGCCTTCCGCTTCACCATCCCAGAATCACCACGCTACAAGCTTGATGTGCTTCGCAACGTCCACACCACATTCGAGGATACCAAAGACTACTTCGGAGCTCCTGATCTCGACGCAGAGGAAGGAGAGCTTGATGTATTACCCGCCGCTCCCAACACAACTGCCCATGGCGCCGCTCCCCGACGCTCCAACGACTCTGACGCGTCCGAGATCGCCCTAGACGAGGTCGTCGATAGCGACAGCGAGTCGGAACGTCGACCAAGCTCCGTGCATCAACGACCCACATCCCAAGTTGTCCAGTTCCCGCCCGGCGACCCGAACTTCGTCCCACCGCTCGCCTCCTGGGCCGACGCCAAGGATTTCTTCCTCACGCAAGGAAATTGGCAATACCTGCTCGGCACATCTCTATCCTGGCTCTTCCTCGACTTCGCTTTCTACGGGCTCGGTCTCTCGTCGCCGGAAATCGTGCGGCACATCTGGCAAGACCCGAACAAGCCACGCACGGCGGTATTCACGACGCTGCGGGATAACAGCGTGCATACGCTCGTCATGGTATCCATTGGGTCTATCGTCGGCGGCGCAGCGCTGATCAAAGTTATCAAGTATGCAAGTCCGAAGGTTATCCAGTTCTGGGGGTTCTTGGTGCTATTTGTGCTTTTCATTGTTACAGGGAGTGCATGGACGAGTTTGTTGGACTCGAGCCGCAGTGGGTTGATTGTGCTGTATGTATTGATTCAGATTGGGTTCAATCTCGGTCCCAACGTTACTACGTTCATCGTAAGCTACTCCCCTCCCCTTCCCTCCTTCTTGCGCCCTTTAACTGACATTTCCCAGATCCCAGCAGAAATCTTCCCTACACGCTACCGCTGCACCGCGCACGGCATCGCTGCCGCCTCGGGCAAACTGGGCTCCTGGCTCGTGCAAATCTTCCTCAACTACGCCTTCAAGTCCGCCAACCAGCAGCAGCAGCTCATCTGGGAGCGGGAGAACTTTGGCCACGTGCTGCAGGTCATGAGTGCGTTTATGGTGGCGGGCGCGGTGACGACGTGGTGGCTTGTGCCCGAGACGAGGGATAGTGAGAATAGGAGTCGGACACTGGAGGTGCTGGCGGGTGGGAAGGGGGTGTTGGGGGTGCTGAATGAGAGGGAGAAGCGGCATAGGGAAGAGGACGAGTAGCGAGGTTCTTGGGGCTTAGTCATCTTTTCTTGTCGACGTTTTGAGTGAAATCTGTGAATACTATTTTGTTGATTTACATCGCGATGGAGTATCGGTGTGCATCGACGAACCCAGCTGATGGGATGTCGCCCCGACTCAACCAAATGCTTGATGTTTGCCAACGGTATGTTTTGGCCTTGGTTGACGTCGCAGAAGACTTCGTCGGTACGTATTCGTGATTTACGCCTTCACAGTTCCACAATTTCCCAGCGCTCACCAGGTCAGTGTCGAGCATACTTGATCGCGAGAAGCAGTCCCCAAGATGCCTCATTCTCCATGTGATACCCACCCGGGTCCTACCATCGATGTTACGTTGACGTCGCAATTCGGATACGCTTACCACTATATGAGATGACTAGATACGGGTGCGGTTCGGGTACCTGCATGTGCGGATGAGACGGTTGCTTGGGGGTTCTGTGACACCGACCCGTAGGTTGCGCTTCGAGAGGGGAGGCGATGATGGTGACGGGTATAAGGGCGATCCCTCAAACATGTATCTGACACATTCTCAACACACCCATCGACCCATTCCTCCATGTCACCCTCTACGGCGATGGAGCTCCAAGCCACACCCCAACGCGCTGCGACCCCAGCTCCAACCCCAACATCTCCCAGAACACGGTCCTCGTCATCTCCTTCGTCGACTATTGCTCCCAACCGCCCAACCGATGCCCTCCCTCCACCCCCTCCATCATTATCGCCTACGCCACCAGGCCTGCCAATCTTCATTATCACCTCTCTATACCTCAGCATCTTCCTTGTTGCCCTCGACACCACCATTCTCGGCACTACCATTCCTGCTATTACCTCAACATTCAAAGCCCTGGACGATATTGCGTGGTACGGAAGTAGCTATCTCGTTGCGCTTACTGCGTTGCAGCCGTCCCTTGGGAAGCTGTATCGTGTTGTGGATACAAAGATTTTGTTTCTGGGTTGTATATGGGTTTTCGAAGGTACGAGTCCCTTTGATTGACCTCTTCTTCCGTAGTGAACGCGCATTGGTGATGGTACTGAATTGATACAAAATAGTTGGATCCGTACTCTGCGCCGTCGCGCCGTCATCTGCCGCCTTCATCGTCGGACGTACGGTTGCTGGTATCGGTGCCGCTGGTATCATGCAAGGCTCGTTCGCTATTGTGGTGAAGATTGTTCCACTGACGCAGAGATCGTTCATCTTCGGTATCTTTGTTAGTGCGTTTGGAGTCAGCACTGGTGTAGGCCCGGTGCTTGGAGGCATGTTGGCGGATCGTGGGCTGTGGCGGTGGTGTTTCTGGATGTAAGTCTTCGTATTCCTTTCTTAACATTCAATGTGTTTGCATTGGTAGAGTGACAAGCTAATCAGTGGACGTAGTAACGTACCGTTGGGTGCTATCGTGACACTCAGCGTATTCATCTTCCTCAAACTTCCGAAGCATCCTACACAAGCCAAAAGTCCCCATCACAGCATGAACTTCCGCCAAGTTTGCACACACTTCGATGTCGGCGGATCGGTGCTGTTCATAGCATGCATAGCCTGCCTGCTACTTGGTCTGCAATGGATTGGACAAGGAGTCTCCGGCACATTGCCCAAGACATTGTCTGTGTTTCTCGCATCCACCGCGCTGCTCATCGCTCTGGTGTATGTGGAGTGGCAAATGGGCGATGATGCCATCATTCCGTTTTGCGTACTGAAGCAACGCACCGTCGCTTCGGGGGCTGTGTATTTATTCTTTTTAGCGATGCCGAATTTCTCAGTGAGTTGCAACCCACCTAACTTCTAGATTCGGGCTGGCTGGCTTATACCCACAGTACGGCATCTATATACCGCTCTTCTTCCAGGCAGTCAAGGGCTTCAGTGCGCAACGGAGTGGCGCCGAACTTCTCGCTTTAGCAATGACACAGATCGTGGTCGTTACAGTTACGGGTGCTTTGGTGACGAAGCTGGGGTATTACGTATGTCCGGCTTACCTCACTTTAGATACCAGGCTCACGGTTTGCGCACAGACTCCTTTCATTATCGGTGGCACGGCTGTCAGTCTCATTGGAGCTGGCCTCATAACTCTGCTTGATCTGAACACGCCTCACGTGCAGTGGCTCCTGCTCTTCGTCATCTGCGGCACTGGCACTGGCGCGGCAATCAATCTGCCATATACAGCCGTGACGGTGGTCTTGGAAGAGAAGAACGCAGTTACTGGAAACGGTATGTTGAGCCACTCATCCTACCTTAGCCATCCTAACTGACATCGCGTACTGACAGCTCTGTTCCAATTGTGCTTTCAACTCGGTGGTGCTGTGAGTTTGTGCATCTCGCAAACTGTATTCCTTTCTCAGCTAGCCAATACTCTCAGAAACAGCCTACCGGAGCTGGATGTTGGCGCCGTATTACATGCTGGCGCCGATAAGCTGGAGGAGTTGACGGAATCGAAGACACAGTTACAATTGCTGAGGGAAACATATGGCCAGGCAATCAGGCCTGCCTTTCTATTCCTCGCAGTTGCTACGGGGCTCGCGCTCTTAGCCACGTTGGGATTGGAGCATAAGAATGTTAAGACGGTAGAAGAAGAGCAAAAGAGTGGAGTTAAGGTTAAGGAATGAGCCGAAAATGGTGCAGAAACACTCGTAAGTCTTCTTTGAAGATACCCTTCGGTACTCAGATATCTTCNAGCTGCAAAAAAAAAAAAAAAAAAAAAAAAAAAAAAAAAAANAAAAAAAAAAAATTATAAAATAAAAAAAAAAAAAAAAAAAAAAAAAAAAAAAAATAATATAAAAATAA
>JAFHBV010000731.1:0-10419 GCA_019022785.1 Pseudomonodictys pantanalensis
TTTACGTAGTAATATTATATATATTTAAGATAGATATATATATTATCTATTACTCTATATACTATTTATAGCTAATAGATATTTAGCTTAGCTCTTTATTTAGTTAGCTATTTTAGCTACCTTATTTAGCTATCTAATAGGTATTTAGTTAACTATCTATAGTTATCTATATTAGCTTCTAACTAATTATTAGTCTAATTATTAGTCTAGATCTAGGAGGCCTGCTAATCTAATAAGAATATAAAGAAAGATCTAAGCTCTAAATCTTTAAGAATAAATTAATTATATTACTTATAATATAGTATAAATAAATATACTCTATATATTACTTATAGTTAATAAGTATTTAACTAGACTTTTTATTTAGTTAGCTATTTAGCTACTTTACTTAGCTATCTAATAAGTATTTAATTAATTATTAGATCTAGGCTATAAAGTCTACTTAACTAATAAAAAGATTATAGTTAAATAATATTAAGTTAAGTCTAGATTAATTATTATTACTAGTTAGTAATTAAAGATATCTATCTTATCTTTTTATTAGTTTAGTAAAAGTATTTAATATTACTTTAATACTTTTTATAATTTTATATATATAGAATAATAAATATAAAAAATTTAACGTAATATGTCTTATAACTATATAAGATGCTTATAAGAGAGCGAGTTTATTCTTATTCTAAGAGAGCGGATGTTGGGATTTCGTTAAAAGTTGCAGGATAACGCGCTCCTGCCGTGTCGGGCCCGGGCGTCGACGCTAGCCATTTTGGCACCGAGTTTTTCCCTCCCGACCTTTTTGCCCGACACGACCACCACTTTCCCACCCACATACCTGGACTCGATTGCAATTTTTCGTGCATTTGAAACGCTGCACTGTCATATATTGCGCTTCCACGCATAGTTCCCCATGGTTCGAGTTCGACGCGGGTCGGAGAAACCCCTTCAAGCACTGGCATCTACGCACCCGCCGCGCTCCAATCGATATGGATTTCTACATTGGTGTCGTTGGGATGGAAAACAATGGGATCCAGAACGGATTGTTCGCCATGGCCATGGCGCTATACACACCATGGAATGGAGACGAAGATTGGATGATGAATTATCGTCGGCTCGAAAACGCGTCAAGGAACGAACACCCCCCCGGCTCATTGACAAACACTCCATGGCGCACTATCGTGCATTAAAAACGCACTACCATATGATGGATCAATACTACACATTCGTACAGCGCCAACAGTACCTATTATACATAATGCGGACTGCTCCCGAGCGGCTCTTCCGAAACGCAAGCCAGGCCTTGTGGTCATTCATTACGCAGGGTTTCGAGCTCGGGCAACTTGTGGACAATCTCTACGAGCTGAGTTATTTCATTTCCATGCGCCAGAACCCATTGCTCTTTCGGGCCATGGTGCTCAGTTTCCAAATCCATCAACCAAAAGCGAAGGGGTTCATGTACAGGAGTCTGCAGGAGAAAAGAGAGCGACTGAAGTTGAAGAGAGCTGGTCAGTTCCTTCGAAGCGAAGATATGTACTATCTTACTTCGATGATCGGCAAGGACCCAAAGCTAGACCACGCACTCCTGGAAGCAGCCTCTAACAGCGTAACATCGCAATACTTGCAATTGTACAACGACAATCCCGAACTCGAGCCTATAATAGGCGGGCTAGTAGCCACTTTGAAGCTAGTAACCAGTCGCAATGCTTTCCTGGCTCGAACAGTTAAACACAATGCCCAATACCTCGTGCGAAGGGCCATTCCGCGTTCTCTCAAGACTCGGAAGATATTGAAGAGATACGAAGCTCGAACTCTACGAATCGTGCAAAACATGCACGACAGTGGTAAGGACATCGTATTCTTAAACCAGAGCCTGGCTTCTATACGAGCTCTTCGCATGCAGTATTACCAGAATTCGCTCTCGGATGCCGAAATAGGATCGGAACGCGAGATCCTGCACACGATACAAAAGGCGAAAGACGAGTCGGACCAGAAGATTTTAATGATGATCAGGAAAAAGATAAAGAGGGCCAATCGCAAGGCCGACCCCCAGAAAGCAGCAAAGAAACGCAAGCGCTATGCGTTAAGGAAAGCAGCAGCGAAACGCACGCAGGATGCGTCAAGCAAACACCACCTTAAACCGGCCAAAAAGGTCAAGAAAAAACTGCCAAGAAGAGAAGAGATCAAATTGTCAAGAAAACGCCAGTTTCTCGAGGCCTGCGCCATGCAGGCCGTTTACGTAGAGCCAACCCCAGTATCAGTTTCCAGCAGCACCAAGAAAAGAGACAGCGCGAAACAAAAGAAGTCAACAGGCCAGGTCCGTGAAAAGAACCGACACCATCGACCCAGCCCAGACAACTCGCGCAAGAGCAGCTACGAAAGCGAAACTAGCCGCCGAGCGCCGTACCAACCAGGAAAAACCCCGCAGGTTCAATCTCAGTCGCAACAAACTAAAGAAATGGAGATGTCGTGAACCATGACGCTTTCACGTCTTTCCACGGACTTTATCGTCGGGCGACCACGGGTGGCTCCACCAGATGATATACGATACCAGGCTCAGGCCACGTTCAACTGCAAACCACGGGGACGCATTGTTAGTGCCAAATGCTGTCACTGGGAATAGCTGCCCGGCTTTGCATAGGTGTCATGCTACGACATGGTTATTTGTCAACCATCGAGACTTGTGGAAACAGGACGGGCAATGCGGAAGTGGAGATAGGGGAGAGCTATCCAGCTCAATCCACGGCACGATGCTACGAAGTTGGGAAAAACAGATCGGAACAGGGAGATGGGATGCATTGGGAGGGTGGATCCTTGTAATGAGACAATGGTGTACTGTAGTCGAGTGGCTATAACGCGACCAGGGTGACCAGTCAGTCTACGAAAAAGTGTGCGACGGGGCCCTGAAAGCTATGATCAGGACACAAGATGTTGTTGACGGAGCTGAGGCTAATTTCAAACAATGGGATGAAGTGGTTCATTTAGCTGAGACTCAGACATCTCCTCTCAATGACCGTCCGAATTGCTATATTCGACCCCTTATCATTCTAGCAAACGTGCTGACAGCCCTTAGTGCTTCATTAAGCCAAGCCCGCCACGTCGGACCTAAAGCCTCAGGACACACAAGCCGTTGGCCTCCAGACCGGGCTGTCAACTATTCTTCGTCTTCGTCGGCCTTCCCTTCATCATCGCACTTATCCTTCGCCTTGTCGTTCTGCTTTACATCTTCCTACCGACCGACCTCCTTCTCATTGTCCTCCACAGCCGGCGTACGGATCAGCCAGACGGGCACGTTGTACTTGGCCCCGGCAAACCCATTAGCCTTCTCATCCTCCATCTCATTCATCTCCTCGCGCTTCTTCTTCAGGTCATCGTACCAATCCTTCTCATTCTTCTCCACGCCCTGTGGAAAGAAGACTGGCAGTAACGCCTCGCCACATCCAGCCATCTTAGTCTCCACTTCTCGAAGGACGGGTGCGACGTCAGAACCCTTGCAGCTAGCCCTCTTGGAAAGTGGCATACCGAGGTCTTCGGATGCCCAGGTATTCGAGCCGACGTACAGAGAAGACACAGTACCCACAGCCATGGTGAGAAGGAGCCAGCCAGCGTGTTCAGCCTCTGCCGCAAGGAGCGTGAAGATGATCCAACCGAGCGTGACACCAGCGAGGACATGGGCTTCGCCAGTCGCGAACCAGTCGTACTTTGTAACGCCAACGGTTGTAAGATCGGGCTTGGGGCGGACGTCGTTGATGATCATAACATGGGGGTAGCCAGGTCCGCGCACCACAGTATACGCCGCGCCCTTCTCCCCATCCTTGTCATCCTTGCCCTGCTTCTCCGCCTTCCAAGCCGGCAAATGAACAACAATATTCGCAAGACAAGTCCCAAAAGTGACGAGCCTCAGGACCTGGAAATCGCCGCACAGCAGCATGGGCAGGAAAGAGAGCAGATGCTGGATGATGACCGCCCACGCAGCGACACCCACTGGCCCTCCATTAGCAATCTCGGTGGATTTGGGCGCGGTCGTGGTAATATCGTACATATCAACTACCAACCCACCCTCAGCCTTCCCTTCCTCGGCCGAGAGCTCCGCATCCCGCAAGATGCAGGCAAGAAGCCAAGAGTTATTCTTGCGCGTCTCACCAGTCTTGAGATCCACAATGACGCAGTCGAGCTCCGGGTTTGGCATCAGGGCACGGGAGTTGGAGAAGACGAACCGCAGGAAGTAGGCAATGTGGTTCAGCCATCCGAAGGAAAGCGGGATATCCGCTTTGTGCGAGGTGTCGCTCTTGAGCACAGCGACGGCGCGGGAGATGGTGGTGTCGCCCACGAGCATGGTGATGGGGACGAAGGGCGCCCAGGTGTTCGGCGTGGGTGACGGGGGGTTATTGATGTCGAGGAGGAAGATCAAGGAGAGAGCGAGGGCGCCGCCGATGTAGACGGGGTAAGATACGTTGTCTGTGTCAGCCAGTGTCTTGCGGAATTTGCTGTTCTTGAGGGCAGTCATGATCTTGCTGGCTTTGGCCGTGATGGATTTGGGGATTTGGCTGGCCTTGGCTGCGATGGATTTGTGGAGCTTGTTGTCCACGAGGGTGTCCGGTGTTTTGTCGTCGTTGTCAATCGTCATCATGTAGACTTGGATGTTCTTGCTGCCATCCTCCATGCGATCGTAGACTTTGTTATTGATGGCCGTCGTGGGGCCGATGTTAGTGTCCGAGTTTGTGTCCGCGTCAGCGTTGGAGTGAGGAAGTTGGGCAGACATTGTTGGTGTTTGTGAGACGATTCTATCCTTGAGGGGAGGTTGAGCTTATATAGGAATGAGAGCAGGAGTTTGGAGGGGGCGTGATGTAGGCACGAGGGACGTAGATCGTGAAAGGGCGTAACAAGCGAGAAGTTTGGGCTGTATTCACTGCTTCCGTCGAGTGTGTTCGAAAGTTCTGGTACGGTGAAGTCGCGCTCTATTAGCTCTTTCAAAGAAGACCTGAAATGAATGGGGTAAGTTCTGTCAAACTGAAGAGGTGAAATCAAGCCATTTAACTTTGGTGCAAAGCTGCTGGTCATTTGCTGTTTCTTCTTCGTAGGAGAGCAAACTCTCACTACTAAGTCTGCGAGGGATAATATATGTGCGGATAGGGGTTTGATGGCGTGCAGGGTGAACAATGCCGAAAGGCCCGACGAATGTCCTTTCATGTTTGAGCGGACAAGATGGCGCAGTAGATTGACTAGTCATCTCAGACTGAATTCGAAAACGCCGTGGTTCGCACAGTCAATGCTCTGTATACTGGATTTGTTTTTATTTCATGTACGCTTGATGTTCCGAGTACCTCTTCCTGAATTACATTGACTGTCGCTTTTGATAGTCCCTATTCTTCATTGTCGTTCCTTTTGGTATCGTAGTGAGTCATGCCTCTTTCGCCGGATCAAATAAAACACGCCATGACTCCATCCTTTCGTCCACCACAGATCCTTTAAATCCTCACCAAGCATACTCCACAATCTCCCCCCTCCTCGTAGCCCAAAGACACACCTCCCCATCTCCCTTTTCCACAAACTCCACCGACCTCACAACGTCCTTCAGGCCACCACCCTCCAACTCTTTGACTGTCTCGCCCGTCCAGAAATTGTACACGCGGATGTTCCCAGTATCCTGCGCAGCAGCTAGCAAGCCCATGCGGAACTCAGTGTCCACTCCGAGACCCGGTGTATCTGCGTTCGAATGCGAGAAGGTAAGCAGAGGAGCCGTACAGGACGCATACGCGGTGCGTTGTTTTTTCCACGGCGGGCCGCGATTACGCTTCTTCGAGCCTTGTCCCTGGGCTGATTTGGGTGCGTTGTGGCGAGCCATTCGAATATCGTACAAGCACAGCGAGCTTCCGATGCTAGAACAGACGAATCGCGTAGGGCCATCGGCGCGCTTCAAGCGCGATATGGGAAACGGATGCCGGATCTCAGTTTCACACGGCTCTGTGCGGATATCGTAGAGTTTGATCTCGCCGTCGCGGCGACCGAGAACGAGCGTGCTAGGCGTGAGCCATTCAAGCGCAAGGATGTCGCTGTCGGTGTGGACAGGGTTGGTCAGATAACAAGCATTTGCGGGCCCACGGTGCATGAGGTACAGCGACCTCGATCCGCCAATTGCGACGACGTTATCGAATGCGTTCGCCACTGTCCGGTCGCGCGGTCCAATGTTATAATCAAAGGTTCCTGGCCTGGCCGCTGAGGCCCAGAGAGTGCCACAGTTGTGGGGTGTAAATGACTGGCCGATGTAAGGACCGTCCCGGGTGGGGTCTGAGACGAATATGACTGGGGATCGATCGCCGCCTGTGGTGGTGTAGTGGAATGTGTGCGTGAATGGGCAATAGGCCATGGATGATATTGGGGAAGTTGCCCGTGAGATCTCTACCCACGCATCGTATCTGTCGTTATCGGCCGGGGCAGTCACCTCCCGTGAGGGGCTTCTTATTTTGTACTTGACGGTGTTATCGCCGAACACAGCGAACACGGTTTTCGACACGGGATCGCGGGTGAAGTATCGAACCGAAGAGGCCTGGGTATCCAGAATGGCGGGCGACTTGCATTGTAGGCCCGAAACGCACGCATTTGGCCGAAGTCTCTGCGTTAGAAAAGATGGCCGGTAGTGTCCGATTTCCCTCGCAAGACTGGCCTGGAGTAAGGAATCCTTGGCATATGGCTTGAGGACTGTCTGCTTCCTCCTCTTTCGGGCCTTTTCAGCCTTGACTTGTTCGGCTTTGTGTCTGGCTTGCTCTTTCTGAACGTATTCTGGGGAATACTTTAGGCCGGCCGTAATCTTGAAGTACTTTTTCTTGTCGGGGTCGAAGTAGAAGCCCGGTAGCTCCGGTGCCACCATGGTGTTTCGATTGGCGAAGGGCGATGAATCGCGCTTTCGCGGGAAGGGAAAATCCGGACCGGGGGTCAGGTGTATTCGTCTCAAGCAGACACAAATGGGCCCGTCTCCACCCCGGTTACCCTATCCTCTATCGTGTTCGGGGCTGGACTCCAGATTATGCAGTAAATTGGGGTTGGATGAGCCAGAAATTTCGACCGATTCAACTGGGAAGTAGCTTCTTCCGGATGACCGGCGCTTGGAATGTCTCTCTGCGAATATCGTGTGGGGACTTAAGTCGCGGTCGCAAATGCTCAACGCGTACAAAGTTTCCAGTTCCGCTTACATAAGCACACCTCTGTTATCGATAAGGCGCGTCGCCGCGGGAGATGACGCAATTGGTTGGCGACCTCTAAGCATCATTCTGACAGGCCTGGTGGGAGGCAATTACATCCATTCCAAATCCTTGCTTTCCGTTATTTCCGCTTCAATCCTCTATTTACATCTGCTTACCTGTTCACTATACAGTGTACAGCTCATGCTCTTGCGACCCTTCATCCCCCGGCTTGCGCTTCTCCCTCGGAACACATTCGCCTTCAACATCACTGAACGCAGCTTCGCGAGCTCTATGCGCCTGGGCCAAATCATGGCGCACCTCGACGATTCTACATCTACCGGCGACGCTATGAATGGCAACACCTCCTACACCCTGCACTCCCTCCCCAAATCCAACGTCTTCACCACGCACCTCCCCGCCGACGCCGCCTTCCCCAACCCCAGCGCCTCGCACTCTGCGCCCCGCCAACAGCTCGGCCCGCGCATGGTCAAGAACGCCCTCTTCACATACGTGCGACCCGAAGGAACATCAGACCCGGAGCTTCTCTGCGTAAGCCCACGGGCACTACAAGACATTGGTCTCAGTGAAGAGGAGGCACAGAGTGAAGACTTCTTGCAAGTTTTTTCAGGCAACAAAACCCTGACCTGGAACGAGAAAACGCACGGCGGAGAAAAAGGCGGCGGCATATACCCCTGGGCACAATGCTACGGCGGCTATCAATTCGGGCAATGGGCCGGCCAACTGGGCGACGGGCGCGCAATCTCGCTCTTCGAGGTGACAAACCCACGAACCGGGGCACGCTACGAGATTCAATTAAAGGGCGCGGGACGGACGCCATACTCTCGCTTCGCAGATGGGAAGGCCGTGCTGCGGTCTTCCATACGGGAGTTCGTTGTGTCAGAGTATCTTAATGCGATTGGAATACCCACTACAAGAGCACTAGCATTAACACTAGCGAAAGGAAGCAGAGTAGTCCGCGAGCGCGTCGAACCCGGCGCAATCGTAACGCGCTTCGCACCCTCCTGGATCCGCCTGGGCACCTTCGATCTCCCACGCATGCGCGGCGACCGCCAACTGCTGCGGCAACTCGCAGACTACACGGCCGAGCACGTCTACGGCGGCTGGGACACCCTCCCTTCAAAACTGCCCGCCGGCAACCCCACTACCACACACTTCAACACACACACCTCCGTCCCCAAGGACGCCATCGAAGGCGAGGGTTTAGAGCAAGAGAATCGGTACACACGACTATATCGAGCAATCCTCCGCGCAAACGCCCTCACGGTCGCAAAATGGCAAGCCTACGGCTTCATGAACGGCGTGCTCAACACGGACAACACGTCCATCCTCGGGCTGTCCATTGACTTCGGACCCTTTGCGTTCCTCGACAGCTTCGATCCAACGTATACGCCCAACCACGACGACCACATGCTGAGGTACAGCTACCGCAATCAACCGACGATCATATGGTGGAATCTCGTGCGGCTGGGCGAGGCGCTGGGCGAATTGATGGGCGCAGGTGCAAATGTGGATAGCGAGACGTTTGTGGAAAAGGGCGTTAGGGAGGAGGATGCAGACGAACTTGTCAAACGAGCTGAAGGCATCATCGACCGCGCAGGAGAAGAATACAAGGCCGTCTTTTTGGCTGAGTACAAACGCCTCATGACAGCCAGGTTAGGGCTAAAATCAGAGCAAGAGTCGGATTTTGAGGAGCTGTTTTCCGAGTTGCTGGATTGGATGGAGAAGTATGAGTTGGACTTTCACCACACCTTCCGTCGACTGTCGAATATTAGGCTAGCGGATGTGGAAAGCGAGCAGAGCAGGAGAGACATAGCAGGTCGCTTTTTCCGCAGCGGCGAGGCGCCGAGACAGGAGGACGAGAGTCGTGAGCGCATTGGTAAATGGCTGGGTGCGTGGGCGGCGAGGGTTAAGCAAGACTGGAGCGAGGACAAGGATGAAGAGAGGATGGCGGCGATGCAGAAGGTTAATCCAAAGGTTAGTTCACATCCGCAGTTACCCACACTCTTCCCCTTCCTTTCCTCTAGAATTTCTTCATTTGCCCAAGCTGCCGCGGGAGACAACATGTACTGACAACGCGACAGTTTGTCCCTCGCTCCTGGATCCTCGACGAGCTCATCGAGCGGGCCGAAAAGAAAGGTGATCGGGAGATCCTACCAAACATCATGAAGGTCGCCCTCAACCCCTTCGACGAGCACTGGGATTGGAATGAAGCCGAGGAGGAAAGATTCTGTGGCGACGTGCCAAAGTACAGGGGTATGATGCAGTGTAGCTGTAGCTCTTAGACTCCCTCCCCACGGCCTGAGCTTGTACGAGTACAGAAAACCAGATGAATGAACACACGGCATCCTCCCCGTTGGCGGCGGTGCGAAGACAAAAAGACAGAGCATTTAATCCACACCACCAACAACAAACTCCCCAACCTCCACCCCGACACCCCGTCCCAACCCCCTAACAACCTCCCAACTACAGTTGACCCTCCACCTCCCGCCCTCAAGCACCTCTCCCATGCCACCACCCGCTCCCGCCCCACCAACCTTCACAAGCAATCGCATACTCGTCAGCGTAGCAATCTGCGTCCCCAGATCCGCGCCCTGCCCCACCCTCCTCTCATCCTCACACAGCGCCCTGAAAATCGCCAGCAGTCTATCCAAGCTAAACGGACTCGGCGTGAGCAAATGCCTCCCAATTTTCCTGTGCTTACTCTTCGTTACGCCCGCAGAAGTCGTATGCGCTACCGGCGCGCGCCGCTTGTTCCGTCGTTTATCCGTATGCTTCATAAAGTACGTAGCATCCGTGCGGGAGGGGTTGTACGAGGCGAGGTAAGCAGCGATGAGCAAATGCGTCGTGTAATACGGCAAGTTCCCCACGAGACCCATGTGTTTCGGCATCCTTGAAACAGGCGTGGTTGCGTAAACGTCGGCATCTGTAGCCGTAGCTGCGGAGTCGTTTGGGGCTATGACGCGGTCCAGCACCGACTCCTCCGTCTGAAACAGATGCCGGCGATTCACCATGAGCCGGGAGAAGTCGCGCGTGCCGAACTGGCCTTTGACGATGGGGTCGACGAAGCCGCGCCAGAGGCGGGAGGCCGTGGCGCGGAAGCTGACCAGGTCCCGGCCCGTGTGCTTGTTGAGGGAGTCGTAGACGGCGCCGAGGAAGCGCGTCCAGAGCCAGGCGTTGTCTTCGGCGGCGAGGTCGGGTGTGTAGTCTGGGTATTGGTCTGCGG
>JAFHBV010000732.1:0-10411 GCA_019022785.1 Pseudomonodictys pantanalensis
GGGTTCGTGACGCACTTATTAAGATGTAGTAACTTCTAACGTACCTTACCAGCGAGTTAGTTATATAGCCGGGTTACTCTACAGCGCCCTCCCAAATGATGTCCTCAGGCTCACATCTGCGGCCGCCTCCAACGACTTCGATCTCGACTGCATCAAACCTCGATGACGATGCCATCGTTCAGAAAGCCCAAAAGGATCCGACTACCTAAGCAAGTGCTGGTCAATCTGGCATTTGTGCAACTACCTTCTTTTACTGTCTGCTCATTTCAGTCGATCCCCTATAACATAGAGATACCGTTCTGTTCCTTCAGCATCCGAATTAAATGCGGGCCGCACCGTCCCGTGGACGAGGCCTGCATCTGCCATTGGCAAGCGGCCAAGTTTTGTGAAGCAAGCATATATCCTCGATGCTGGGCTGTCTAATACCTCGGCGAATGACCTTCCAAGGGATCGCCCTGTCTTCCGCAGTTCTAGCTCGGCGTCTGGAAACTTCTTGGTGTATAACCTTCGAGCAGACCCTTGACGCGACACGTTCCTATGCGCAGGGTGATAGGGATCCTGAAGGATGCCTTGAATCTCCGCGTCCGACTCCACCAGCGGAAATGGCATTGGGTAGTGATTGACCTGCCAGGGCGCGGTCTGGGCGAACTACCAATCGATGATCGCCCGGAAGTTGAACCTGTCGTCGACAAGGATGTTCTACGTACCGAGGTCCATGTGGTTCAGAGGGAACCGCTCCTCAGCGCTACCGTCCTCGAATAGGGTAGTGTTCTGCACGATGTCGCGAAAGACAAAGGCGCCAAGGATGTTGAAGGACAAAACACCATTCGAATCCGTACCCGTCGGGTACGGTTTGCTGATTGCAGCGTCCGCAACAGCAGTAAAGTACTCAGCCGTACTAGAGGAAGGGCCGTGGCACCTCAACCCTTCGGCTGAGGCGCTGGCCAACCTGTCGATGACAGGCCCTCCTGTTGTTGATACGGCGTAAGCACTGACTTGTCGATCTTCGCGAGCAGTCCCTGTAACTGTTCTTTCATGCCGTTGTAGTCCCAGCCCGCAAAAGAAGTCCAATGCACACTCGGTGGCACCCCCGAGGTCCCCGCCGCAGCCATAGAACAGCTCGCTTGAGCTCTGCTGATTAATCAGCACATGCCAAGGCTGGTCTCCGCCTCCACGCACACCGGACTAGCATCTCCATTTCCTTGCTGTGCGGATCGTCGGTCGTGTGGCCGATAATCTTGGACCTGTGGTTGCCGTTGAGCTTGTCGCCGTTGGTTGGAGGACGCACGTTGTATGAGGGGGCCTCAACGGATGGATGAAGCGCTGACGTGCTGCTTTGTGCGCGTGGGCGGGGCCATCGAATGAACGAGGAATTGATCGAGGACGTGTACTGCGGTATCGAGACGCGTCGCCGGCGCGTCCAGGTGGACTTGTTGGTAGCAGTTTCTCGCCGCAGCTGTTCGCCAAGAGGCGCGATGACGGCGCCCTTCCCTGCGTCTCCTTGGCCAATCCTTTCACAGCGCTAAGCTTTTTCCGCGACCAGCTTGGGACCCTTCTACGCTCTACCTGAACTATGGCCATCCATCCCTTCCACACCCAAGTCGACTCATCGGCGGCCTTTCGGATGCGGACAATCCTAACGTCGCTGTCGGATGCAGCCAACGGCGACTTCGGACTCATTGGCCGGCAGAGCGCGCCATCTCGCGACGCGCACTCGACCCACCCGACCACAACCACCTGCCTCAGACTGCATACCTCTCACCCCCTCCCTTAGTTGACATGGCCCAAACCCGAGGGCAGCTAGACGCCCAGAAGAAGGCGCAAGTTTCGACGCCAAAGGAGAGAGGTGCGCTTCACGGCACACGAAGAGCTGTACTTCTGCTGACCATCAACAGGAAACCGACGCTCCAGCACCAGAACCCCCCGCCAACGCGCGCGCCTACATGGCCGTCGAGGGCCGACCACAGTCGAGCGCGCTGCGTCGCCGCACCCGCCTCCGCCGAGCATGGTGCTTCATCAAAAGGTAGGGCTGCCCTGCCCTGCAACCTCACCATCGTTAACTGATTACAGACTACACCTACATCTCCCGAGCACAGAGGTCAGAAACGATTGCACACCGCTGAAGATCCACTCGAAACCCCTCTCGGCGGACCCTCCCGGAAGCGACGACGGTCACCCCATTCCACTGAGGAGGCTTCCGGCCAAGAGACGGCACAAGACAGCGCTGACGGTCTGGTGGATCCCATTGAGTTATGGAGCCGAGAATACAAGTGGCCACCGGGATACGCCGAGCAGGACCCTATGGAGCGCCTGCTTGCAAGGAAGAGGTCGTCATCACGGCTCAGCCGGAAACGATCCGAGGCCGGCTCAACGGCACCTAGTTCTATCACGCCTAGTGACCAGAAGCCTAGAGAGGAGAAGAGCGCGCCATATGGAGACCCACGCTACAACATCCTTCTCGCAACCAAGGGTAGCTTCATGGAAAAGTCCGACCTGGGCATTACGAATACGAGCAAAACACTGTGTCATGATCTCTTGGGAAGGGAGCAGATAGTTCCCTGCGACTCCCTATTCCGCGATGACATCTTCGAACCGACTTGCCAAAAGGTGCAAGGCAGAAACGAGGCCCGAGTTATCCGAGATATTTCGCCACTCATCGTTCCCTCTGCGGAAATTCTCGCCACACGCGGTGCCACAAAGCTGAATTGCTTAATTGAATCCATCAACGAAGGATGGAATAATTCTATTCCCCTGACCGGGACCCGTCCGCAGCCCGACTACTCGGTGGGATTCAGGCGTGAGGCCTTTACGGAGGATCAACTCAGCAAGCTGCTACCCTTTATTGGCGACTGGCTTTCTGGCGACTTATCCCTCTTTATGGCTACCTACCTTATGTACTTCCCCTTTCTTACATGCGAGGTCAAGTGTGGCGCCGCAGCACTTGATACAGCAGACCGCCAAAACGCCCACAGCGCCACAATCGCAGCCCGGGCTATCGTTGAGCTCTTCCGCCTCGTGAAGCGTGAGCGGGAGGTGCACCGCGAGCTCCTTGCTTTCTCTATCTCGCACGATCACCAGTCAGTGCGCATCTACGGTGAATATCCAATAATAGATGGGAAGGACACTAAATACTACCGTCACCCAATCCGCAGTTTTTCCTTTGTCGAACTGGATGGTAAGGAGAAATGGGCGGCATATCGTTTTACGAAGAATCTGGACGATGTATGGATGCCACAACATCTCGAGAGGATCCGCTCCGTCATCGATCAGTTGCCGTCCGACTTGAACTTTGACGTTCCATCGCTCCCGGAAACAGGCCTTTCCCAGGGCCTGGAGAGCCATCATCTGTCCCAGGAGGACGACACGGCGTCAAGCACCGCTGACCAGCACCAGGTCACTCCAGACACTTCCTTCACGGGACCAGGGGCGGCAAAGAGACCGAGGAGGAGAACGGATGGTGCGAAATAGCCTTGCCAGCTAGTATAATCAGAAAGGGTGCAGTGACCTCCTCAACTCCCAGCTCCTGTCTCTCTCACAACTTACCCAGTGACTAGTGAGAGATGCGGAGATGGTCTACCAGTGCTGCTTACCTAGAGACCCCAATCTGGCTCGCCGTTTGCTTCCCCGGCTTGCCCTGCCCCACGAACAGCCCTCCCGACTCCGGCTCAATAGCAGCACCCAGTGACTTGTCCATGGTCATCTGACCTAGCCTCACAACGAGACAGCACCAGCACCAAAGGGATTCTGTTGGTTTCGTTTTCGGTCGTATGCTAATGACAATGCTACAAAATTTGCAATCATGAATATGTGCACACTTAACGTGAGATGCGATAAACACCCAAATCAGGAGTCCGAGATGCTTGTGCATGACGACAGCTTTGAATCTATGATTAAGGGCTCGCGCGGAGACAATAGCTGCGTAGCCGTGTCAGTCCCCCATCTCATGCCACAGGAGCGGGAGCGCCACAGCAGAAGCCCGATTATGATTTTGCTGAAGGTATACTCTCAGACCATTCTCCACGAAACAAGACATGCGAGCAGATCTAGGAGGCAAGTAGCCTAACGCTTGGTATCAATGACCTTGCACCAGGCGCAATGGCTGCCAGAGGCGATTTGTGTAAGATGGCGCAGCGCATAACAAGGTTCCAGAGCAGGCACATTCGTAGTAGGAAGAGGAACTGAACCTTTCTGGACAAATGATGATACCATTGACAGTTGACCCAATATCTAGTTTTTCGGTATCGCCATGTATCCCAAGAACAGAGCTCCAAGTGTGAGTGAAAACCCAGAAACAGCAAATGCGCCCTGTATATCGTCCTTTACGACTGACCAGACAACGCCAAAAAGCAATGCGAACAAGATGAGCACAACAAAGCAGAAATAAATCGTTGGCCAATGCCAATCCTCTTTGATGTGAAGGCCCCATCCTGTAGCTAAGGCGTCCGGAGTGGCTTTCAGTTCTTCCAGGAGCCGTCGTTTTGGGAGTTGATTGAGTGTCGTCGTTTGACCAGCCGCGATGAATTGAGGGTTCAGCAAGTCGCCCTTCAACATCGTAGGGCCGAGGACAGGGACTAAACGACGTTTCCATGCCTTCGGAGCGGGGTGACAAAGATACTCTCTATCATCCCCCACCTTCTCTTCCGGTGGGATACAGAGGCAGTAAGACTCAAGCGATGTGTTGAGATAATCATCAGTCATGGTCTTGCATATATGATCGTGGCTGTATACGTTGGTGATATTGCTGTAGTTAACTTCGAACTGGTACAATGTCAGCACGTGCCCCGGAATCCGGACGTTACCAAAGACCCACCTGGGCTAAAGAAACAGCTGCAACGCTTCGCAAGACGAACCAATGTCGTCCCGTATAATACTTCTGCCGCAGATGGACAAAAAGCTCGTAGTCATCACGGATATTATAAAGCACTTCCTGCTGCAGTGTCGTTCGAGCTCTTCCGTCGTCCACGCAGAGTAATAGGCGAAGAGCGTCTTGCTCTGGATCTCCATGCTCACTCTCAATGGCTCCAGTATGGTCGTTCAAAATAGGTTGACCAGGTGCTACCTGCTGCATCTCGATACCTCCATGTTCGGCGTTCGAAAGCGACTGCTCTTGTCTCCTATTCTGCAGACGCAAGAAATCTGCAAACCGCTGGACAAGTCTACGGGGTGATATAGCGCTAACTATAGTCCTTTCGGATGGCGCGTACCGTTTTTGCAGTAATATCCTAAGCTCGGATGCAGCACCAGGATCAAGCTCAAGATAATCATCAAACATGCGTCTGCCGCCCTAACGCGCGTGTTAGCATGCTCTCAAAGCGATCCCAACTATAATTATAACGTACTGACTTCCAATAGACACGAGTTTGCCCATCAAGGATCATAGAATCTAGAAATGGAATAGAAAAGTACCGCATGATCTTCTCCACTAGCAATGGCAGGCTCAATGGGAATGTCGGATCTTGTGCAGTACTCCTTCCTGGCGGTGCAACGGCGGTGTTCCCCTCTTCGTACTTGTTGGATCGTCGTTCGATGATTGTGGGGTTCGGCGGTTTTTTTGGAAGGTTACGTCGTAGTAAGGAGGTCACAGACTCTACGGAGGTCATAGACACTAAGGAAGTCTCAGACTTGCTCCGGCCTCGATAGCGCGGGAGCGTCGGAACAAACAAATCGGGCATCGCTGGTACGGCTATGGAATACGGGTCGCCAAGAGCTCGATCCGCCGTTTTCTGCACGTGCTGCAATATACTAGCGTTCTTTTCCAGCTCTCCTTGTGCGTGAAGCGTGCGGGCTAAATCGCTCGTCGCGCCTAGAGCTAAGGGATGCTCGTCTCCATAGACCCGCTTCGCCACCTCGACCAAATGCTTCAGCAAATCAACAGCCTCATCTAGCTGTCCTTGTGCGTAAAGCATATTAGCTAAGTCCTTTATCGCCCTGAGAGTGCAAGTATTCTCGTGACCGAGGACTCGTTGTATAATTGACAACTGTTCCTTATGAACCCACACTGCCTCTTTCAACCGGCCTTGGTCTTTGAATGTTGCCGCGAGCTTGCCCCTCGATCTCATCATATCTACAAAAAAGTCTTGTGTCGAAATTGCCTTGAAACGTAGTTGGTCTGGATTGATTGAGCATACGCTCACGGTCGTTATCAGAAATTGCAGAGCGGTGTGGTGTGTGAACATCATTGTTTCATCGTGGCCGTCAGCATCCCCGCTGTTGTAGACAATAACACATCCGGTTAATGTCTCTCTATGGATCTTTGCCAGGATGTTGTTGAGTGCAAAATACCGTCTGAAATCGGGAATATTACGGGCAATGTCCAAAAGAGCCGGGATGCCGTGTTCCATTGCCCAGCAGTACAGCCGAAACCCCTCCAGATCTGGTAGCTTACTTAATTCATCGTACAGCTGCTGTTCCTTAGGTCCGAGAGACGGAGTCCGGAATGTTTGCTGCAAACAGCTAGCCATAGCATCGCCTAGTCTCTCTCGGTAGGAATCTTCTCTCCAGGGACGAAAGTTGAAAGACAGCTCACGTCGTAGGACAACATGACTGAGCGAGTCCCAACCAGGAGTCCCCGAGTTAGAGAGTGCACTATGATAAGGCCACATGGCACAAATGTACTCCAGGAGCGCGTAAGACTGGATCCTGATTTCGGAAGTTGATGTCCTCGCTGAAAGAGAAAACGCGATCTTCGAATCAGCGGAACTATCGCCACGCTTGTTACGAGCTAAGAGCTTCCGAACATACGATCCTAGCGGTACACCGGACCAGATGGAGTCCTCAGCGTCCTTACGACGTATACCAGCAGCCTCTGTAACCTTGACTAGCTGCGTCTCGAAGTCAGGGAACGACAAGTAGGTAATACACAGACGACCTATCTCTTGTTCCGCAGAATCTAGATTGAAAAGATAACGTGAATGGCGGGATAAGGACCCCTCGTTGTGTGTACCCAAGAATTGGCGAACGGTCTGGTGGGTGAAAGTGACGGCATCGTTCTCGCTGTCATAGACAACAAGGTTGCCACAAGCACTGATAATTCTCATTCCAGAATCTCTCGGTATACGTTCTGTCTGAAGAAACTTGTCGGTCGCTTTAAGGCTGACGGCTTCCTCGAGTTCAGCTAGTGCTAGGGGCCTTCGTGCGCAGCTAACCCAGCGGAAAACCATCGGGATCATCTTCCCTCTGTCTGAGCCCTCGTAGCCACAGTGTAACTTCTCCAAGATACGACGGTAAGTTTCATCAAGATCTTTAGGAAGATTTTGGATCGTGTAATGGATATCGTGTTCGGTGACAGCTTCGGCAATGTCAAAAAGTTGGAATTTGACCCAAAGGAACCTAGGAATTGGATTAGTAGACGATCACGAATGTTGACGGAGAAGTGAGACCCACATGCCATTGGCGCCGTCGGCGAGACTTTTCACGACCTCCTGCTTCAGGTCCTCCTCCTGGAGCAGCGGATTGACATTAAAAACGCTCGAATCAATCTGGCCAACGATATAAGCGTGAATGTCGGAACCAAGCAGTTCCCGCGATAGCTGTATACTCTCGTAGCTTTGCAGAACATTTCTGATGAGATATTCGTGAATGCGGCTGGTCACGAAAATCTTCTTAGCTGGGGCTTGTTGCGCAAGTAGAAGCTTTATAAACCGTAGAATAGCCTCTTGCCCATCGGAAGACAGCACGTCCAACCCATCGAGAACTATGAAAGCGGACGTGAAATACGTGAGTAATCGAGAAAAGAAGTCAATACTAGCATCGAGCATTGGAAGCAGGTCGTTCTCTTGGAATGGGGCTGTGAAACCTTCATCAAAGGTAGATAGCGGGAGTCGAAGAAGGACTTGCTTGATTAATGAGCCGATGAGATGACTTGGCTCCAAAGAGGCGGCGTCGGCGTAATCGCAATAATAGTAGCATACGACTGTCTTAGTGCTAGCCGTCGGCAGTAGATTGTTTACTACGCTTGAGGCCAGGACAGATTTCCCCGAACCTGGAATTCCAAAGCACGGAAGACAATCTGAACCTGGGATCCATCGCCAGGCCTTATAACGTCGGTGGTCGTTCAGCCATTCAGTTGTTCCTGGGTATTGGACACTGGAGAGCCTGTAGTGTTTAGTTTGGTAATCTACAGTTGGAAATGCGGAAAGAATCTTGTATCGCTTTCGGGATTCTGAATCCCGCAGCTGCAATGCTTGGTTCGCTTTGGCGACTTCTTCACGATGGGCCTTTTCAATTGCACGGCTTTTCGCGGACGCCAACATGTGGGCAAGGCTGGCCTCTCTTTCAACGCGCCTCTGATGTCCACGAAATCTCGAAAGGTCGTTCTCGAATTCTTGCCGAAAAGGCTTCCATGCAGCTTTGAGTGCAATCGAGAATGGGACTGGCATATCATCAGATGGCGGAACCTGATGTGTAGAAAATTGCACTTACAGAGTGATTTCCTGGTGTTCGCGAAAAAATCTTTGACGCGAACGCAAAATCGTACGACGTCCAAATAGGCATCGGAAAGAGCTGCGAGCAGTCTCTCGTGATCGCGGAAGAGGACTTGGAAGATGGCGTAACGAGGCAGCACGTCTCCTATTTGCGCGAGCATGTCCACCAAGTTTGAATGGAATTTTCCAGCTTCGCTTGCGAGCTGTTCTTGGTCAGCCCCATCAATGTCGCCACTGTTAGTGAAGTTCGGCTGCAACCTACATGTAACACCACTCGAAGGCTTCCCCAGAGGGGGCAAAGAATGATTGAGGACGCATTCGCATATACATCGAGCGCCTTCCCGTAGTCGCCAATTGCGTCTGCCAGGGACGATAGCCGTTCTTGGAGCAGCCAACTCCCACTGTCCTGAGCGTGTCGTTTTTGCGCAGCACTTGCGTCGTAGAAGATATTCTCGAGCGTCGCATTCTCAAATCTCTTTGCATCCTCCAGACTCAGGCCTTGGAGGAAGCGATTCTTCGCAGCCTGCCATGGCTTAGTTGGTACAGGAAGACTCGTCACAATGCCTGCCATTGCGTAGCGCGGGGCTCATAGTGGCCCGCTTGTGTCGTTGCTAGCCTGCGATCGTGATGAGAAAAGGTCATGCCGGGTGCTGAAGTGACTGTGTTGTGGAGATGGGGAAGCTGGAGCACAGGCTCTCCCTCTTCATCTCTCAGCCGCGTCTAGGCATCCGCTGGTCGAATCAGCCTGGAGTTTGCCTTGTGCAGCAAGGCTGAGGACTGGCCGCAGTGTGATGCGCTCATGTTTATTTATAGGGGTAAGCTTGAACTGCAAGGTGTTCTACGAGGCACCCACGCATCGCGCAGTCCAAAAGTTGTGATTTCGACGAAGGAATAGAACCATGAAATGCGAGAGATGTCCATGGGTGATGGGCGTGCAGTGTTGTGTGATGTGGACAGTCGCGTTCCTTCTCAGATGGAACGCTTTCATGATTAGTCAGCGGGTCCGACACGCGCTTTCCCCACCAGAGCCCTGACAGCCCCGCCATCCCGGTTACGGGCGAAGAACGGAGAACTTATCAACACCGAACCTTTCGCATCACGACTATATATCAAGCTTTTCCAATCCCTCAACCAACCACCCAAAGTTCTCTGCCCAAAATCCCCATCAGATTCGCAACCTGCGGAAGCAATGGTCCGACCCAACGGCCCGCGCGACCCCATCGCCGGCCCCGACACCGTCCAGCCACCCTTTCCGCTGAAGCTACGAGGGCCAGTGATAAAAGGCTTCGGACGGGGAAGTAAAGAGGTACACACAAAATCCTCTCTTGAAACTTCAAACCCCCTCTGTGTAAGACAGGCAGGCTAACACAAAGCGCAGTTAGGCATACCAACCGCCAACATCCCCCCCTCCGGCCTCACTTCTGCCGGCCAATCCGACATAGAATCCGGCGTCTATTACGGCTACGCCTCGCTCGACTTCTCCACAATACCCCAGAACACATCATCGGACGCAATACCTTCCGCGACAGACGGTACGCCACTTCAACTCTCCACCCCCAGCACCCAGCTAACAAACCCCCAGACACCGCACCACTGCCATCCAAATCCTCCAACCACGCCGTCGCCGACCTCGCGCCCGCGCTCCCCACACCCCCATCCTCCGTCCCCTCCACAACCCCTTCAACCCCGGCCCCCTCCTCCGCCTTCCCACCCCCGGATACAATATACCCCACCGTCCTGTCCATCGGCTACAACCCGTACTACAAAAACACGGAGCGCAGCGTCGAAATCCACATCCTGCACTCGTTTCCCCAGGACTTCTACGGCGCTACCTTGAGCCTGGTGATTCTGGGGTATATACGCCCGGAGTACGACTATGTGAGCGTGGAGGCGCTGGTCGAGGATATTAGAGAGGATATCAGGGTTGCGAAGAGGAGTTTGGAGAGGGAGGGGTATGAGGTTTGGAGGGGGGATGGGTGGTTGAGGGG
>JAFHBV010000733.1:0-16225 GCA_019022785.1 Pseudomonodictys pantanalensis
GGGNGAGTGTGCGCCGACGCGGTCGAGACGGGCGCCGCCGAGTGCAGAGCGCGGGGCGCACGGGCCACTACCACTACCCTTTCCCCGCTCGAAACGAGAACCGTCCGCCTTTATCCTCCTCTCTATATTTCAGATACCTTCACTGCCTACCTGCATTTGTACAAATACCGAACAGCAATTGTAAGCGCCAACTACCCAGGCATGTTTATATCAATCTAATAAACGCGCTATAGCTTAAGGCCTCGGTGCATCGTCCAGAGGCTCCAGTCCTGCGCCGCAGAAGTACAAAAACGTTCATCCTCCAGCTCTTTTAATTTCTTGCGATTTAGCTAGACTATTATTGAATATGTCTCTTGTAAACGATCTTTACCTTCGAGCATTCTACGAGGAGGCCAAATCCAAGTACGAGCACGCGCCTATGTCGTTCTGGAGCTACTTTTTCAAAGAGCATTTCCCTGAAAAAGGATTCTCATATGATAGGGAAAAGCCGGCTTCCGAGGAATTGGACGCACAACGACGTGTCGATGGTCAGATCAGATATGTCGAGGGGAGCACAACAGCAATCAGAGTCTTGTGCTTCCACGAGGCAAAAAAATCAGACGTATCCGACAAAATTGTGGAGCTTGTCGAGGGGCAGGCATTTGAGGCCTGTGCCACGTACTGTCATAACAAAAGTTTCACTCATGTCTATGCCTTCACAACCATAGGCACTGAGGCCCGAGCCTGGAAATACTGGGCGCGAGTCGGGCCATTTTCAAAGCCTCACAGATTCTCAAGGCCCTAAAAATCGTGCCGCTTACATCGACGTGGACTCTCCACAAGCATCAGAACTCGGTGATGCTGTGAAGCACATGAAGGATAACCCGCCATCCTCTTACACTGCCCTCACGGTGCCTACAACAACAGGTATTACCGATGGAATGCAGACGGAATGACCGCGATATGGACGGACCAGTGAGGGAACAGTGATGCAGGACCGAGTTTTCAATTCCAAGCAACGACCTGAAAATGGTTTCAGCACAATGGGATGGACAAATGATGTGGATGTCATACATTACACCGCTTTGAGGTAATCATATCCTCTCTATCAGTTAAAGTTCAATATGCAAGCGAGGAAAAACCTTGCTAGTTGTACTTACATACATACGCAATAATAGCACCGTGTCCCCGCAAAAACGATGGGAGGTGCTGAGCGAATAACCATGATCATGCAGCCAATCGGCAGGGCAAATTTCTGCATTGCATAATCACCGAACGGGCAAGTAAACCCAAATGCCGGATTTTAGGTAGCAGGACAAACGGCTTCTTCGACAACTCGCAATGGACCACACTAAAGGTCAACGAACGTGCTTGTTATGTCATTTAGCAGTTCAGCCCGACGAACGTGTTGTTGCTGGTATGGGTCCTTTAACCTCTGGTAAAGCGTACTGACGTTCATTTAGCCTTTGATGGCAACGTATGCACTCAACAGCCTTTGTTCCAGCCGTACAAGAACTTACTCTGTCAAAAATTCCCTTGCTACTTGTGTGTGACTGGATGGGGTCCGGCTGTACTTTCTATCCATCTCGACTGCTACCAGTATCGCCAACGATTCTTCTCGGAAATAAATATACGGCTACGAGACATCCTACAATTATGGCCTGAGGCCCCAGACTCCTTTGCGTCATCATCGAAACGGAATCGCATAAGAGAGAAAGAATCTTTCAAATCTTATCTCGGCAGTTTGGTAAAGTCAGAATTAGTCGCTCGCGATACGGGGAGCGGAATCAAGAAATTACTTCAACTCATGGCCAAACTTCCAGAGGAGCTTCTCATGAACATCGCGGAACTTTCGTGGCCATGCGCACTTCAGCAACCGGCAGCCATATTAGCGGAGGCAGTTGACTTGGCACAATTTGCGGAAAGGAGTAGACGCAATAATCTAGACTCCTTGAAGTATACGGGAGAAAATATTTCAATCACGCGCGTCACTCTCTTCGGCTACTCCTATGTCACTGGTCTAGCCATCGACCAACCTGGAGTTAACAGGGATATAAACTGTCCGGATAATCATCTCCATGTTGCCATCACAAGAGATGAAGTGGGTATCTTAGATGTCAGTTTTCGTGGCGTTTTCAATAAATTGCAACGTGGCTACTGGTACAAACTCATACGAACTGATGCGGAGTGCATGAATCTTCATGTGCATTCTAGGGTACGAGATCTCTATACTTCATTCGTACAAGTTGCTGACCAAGCCAGGATATTGTTGTGGATATCAACTTGGCAAACATCGACACCGAGTTGCAATGGGCTCCTTATTGGGACCATCAACTTCTGATTCAACCCGAAGTATTTACCTGGTACATCATCGGGAAGATCGAAAGACCCCCAATATTCATGAGATATGTTAGACTGGACAATGACACGCAGGGAATTACTGTTTCATGCGATGCCAGGTGTATTCTAAGCATTCACAACCACAACCAGAATCGAAACTTGAAAATCTACGGAGAAATAGAAGACAAGGTTTCATCCGGCATTGCGTGGCTCTATTTCCCTCTTGCTAAGAAAGAGTTTGTTACGGCTGGATGGATACGCGAGTTAAAACTTGATTCGAACGTGCGCCACCCTGCTCTCGTTGTAAGTCAACCAATCCGTTCAGTGGCAGCGACATTAACGTATAGATCAATTAAGCACCTCCTCGCGGAGAACTTGTACATTTGGCCCATATATTCCTCCGGGAAGCCGGGATCAGTATCGTTTCCGATCGCTCGGTAACCACTTCACTCATCAAGTCACCGGGTTCTGCTACAACGACATGGGAATTGCATCTTCCACACAATTCAAGTTTGGCCTCACGTATGGCATGCAAATAATGGACGAGAGCCTTCCGTCCGAGCCATCTTTCGATGGTATGCACATTCAACCTTATTCTGCTATACCGCAGTGGTTTAGGTCATCCGCATCGCTGAGCGGAGTCGAACGGATCCGGCTATGTGTAGACAAGGAAAGGTCGCACATGCCAACTATTGGAGTGCTGCTGGTTTACTCTGACCGTGAAGAATCACTTGGGCAGTGGAGATATGATCGAGACATAGAAGATATTATACCGGCGGGATCGATGTATTTGTTTTCTAGAAAGACCCCAGTCGGCCCTTACGTAAGGATAACGGGCGACAGAAAGCAAGAAGAAGGGGACTGGCACGAGATTACCTGCACCGACCGTATAGTGTGGTGGTTTACCTCATATTGCACACAGGTAGAAATTAGGACCTTCTAAGCTTATATTTCCAAAAAGCGCTGCGTGGTTTAGTTCTTTCCACTCTGCTGGTATGCATGGACTCATTCTTTGCATAATATTGAGCTGGCTGAAGACGCTGAAGCTTGGGCATTTGGATTCGATTCGCATAGAAGGTGGTGCGGTTCTGTTCGAAGTTTTGTCAATACATGACGTTGCGAACGTTTACAGATTGAAATCGCGTGGATAGAGGCGGCGATGCTGACTCGTTAGGGCTCAGTCATTGCCGCCGGTCTCAATCGGGCCACGTCGAGTACGGTAAGCAGCTTCTACGGAAGACGCTAGTCGACTGCTTCCCGCTAAATGAGAGATCCGGGTGGCTTGAGTCTGTGATGGACATTAAATGTCCTGCAGTTCTTTGTAATGAAGCGGTTCTCTACCTTTGCACTAATCTTAAGGAAATCGACTTTACCGTACCCCCGGCCGAGTTGTTTGGGTATTTTAACGAATGTTTCTGATTGTGCTGGCATTGGACTATGTTTCTCAAGAGCAGGGTCGATAGTGGCGACGCAAAATCAGCGTGGGCTGCATCGAGTTTGCGTACCTTAAAGAGTTGTTCTGACTTACTTCTCTTCGGGACCTCCATGCAAGCATAGTGATGCATAAGAAGATGCGATATCTGTCGACAGATGAGATCACCTTCTAACTACGAACTTTGAATGTGGAACCTCTCACGCTACGCCATCTCTGGGAAAGGTTCTACGACCTTGCTGGCGTTATCTCAGCCTGCAAACAGTTGAAATTACTGGGAATCAAGATGTATGGCGATATCTTTAATAGATTATCCTCCACTTGGGATGCGAGATTACTCGTTGCTGCGATAAATGAACACAAGCACGCACTCCGCACACTCTACCTTGATTCCGTCGGACGTCGTACAGCGACGCTACGAACACCGGCTGGGCAGATGTTTAATTTTTCGGACTTCTGTAGTCTTAAGTCACTCGGAGTTCCCCCTGACTACGTGTGTGGAGGCATGCCCGGAGATTCCCAGGGGCCTGGTTATACGCATCTGCCGCTATTGCCTTCGGTACTACTAGTAAAGCTTGAGGAGATCGTCCTTGATATGTCGATGAGCACCCCCGAGTCACGCGATGATTCTTTCGAGAACTATTCTCGGATCTAGAAGGCAATTAAGACACAGGGTTTCCGAATCTTGAACATGTTGCAATAGAAGATATTGATGGCAACACTGTGCCGGCTTAGTTAGAAACGAAGTTGTCGTCCCGAGGGGCAACATTAACCGTGTGTCGTGGAGAGATACCGCAACGCGTTGATATCGAGCAGGATACGAAGAGGTTCTTGGCTTAGGACAAGTTTTGGTGCTCTCGTCACATAGATGTAGAGGGTATGGGATAGTTGGCTGTATGCGGACCAACTCAACGAAGATGTTGTGCAATGGCGCTTTCGTATGTTTTTTTTCTTCTTTAACCTTGATGAAGCATTGATACCGAGCATTAGGTACGAGCTTTAATCAGCCACGGGACTGATCCAGCTACAAGGGGCTATGAGGGCGTTGTGGCGTGGACTTGCGTAATGATGGTTCGTCCGGGATCACGATCTACATGTATACTTCAAATTCACTATATTTACCAATCATCTGGTATATCTATCGTCTCAATGATTTCTTAATGCCTGTGCAAGCTAAGCAGAAGCAACTGGCTTCCAGTTCGCGCAATTGATAACTTTGCCGTGTACAGAAAGTACAATCTGTTCTTCACAGAGTGTGTGGGTGCCATCCATGGTACGTTTATCTCGGCCAAGGTCCCTAGGAAGCACCCAAACCGGCGGGCGTTCTGGTGTAGGAAAGCATAGGTGAGAAGGTAGAGGAAATGACGCGAAAGTCATCAGGTCTGCTCATGGGCGATGGGGTGGAGGACCAGCGTTACTGTCTCGCGGATTGCGGGTATCCTCCCACGAAGTACACCATAACGCCCTTCAGAGGCGTACGATATCACCTCTCTGAGTACCTGCCTCGTCCACAGCCTTAGAATCGCCAGGAGCGACACTCAACGTCGAAGAGTACCACCGAGAGGCTGTTCGGCATCTGGAAACGTCGCTGGCTAATCCTATGAAAGTTCGGAGGACCAGACTACAATCTGAGCACGCAGATCAAGGTGATTGAAGTCCATGAGCCGACGCGGCTTCGACGCTTTAGCACGGAGATTCGCCCAAGAGTATGAGCTGAACTCTCTGGTGGAGGAACGGTACCGCCGTAGGACCGAAAGGATGACCATGGTACGCGATCTGGTATCCATGACAATGAATACGGGCCGTACGAGCGCGATCGGATTGCGGATCGTATGTGGTCATGTGGCTCTTAGATAGGTCTATGGGCCGTCGATTGCGCGTCTCGGGTGGAACGCCAGTGGACACGAGAGATTGGCCCACTGGGTTGTGACGCGTATGACCAGATAAGTCACCTTCGAACGACGGCCACCGTACGCGCGTACGAAGGCCAAAATGGACGCGAGGCGTCGCGATCGAAAGAGGAGAAGCAGGAATTCACCTCGTTCGGTTCCGGTAGAATTTGGTCCACGCGTTGTCGAAACGTCCCGAGTCATATAGCTGCCCTCGAGTTACCTCGTACCAACGAGCATAACTACATGGCTTGTATGAGTCTGGGGGGGAGGGGTCTTCGTGGCTTGTACGGTAGCACGGTATCAAACACAAGATGATGGAACACAAGTGGAAGGTCCAAGCCCTGGACCTTGGAGAACGAATCGCCGCGAGAGGCTTGGTGGCTTGGTGGGGTGGGTGGCATTGGGCCAGCCCTGGGGCCAGGCAGCCGAGCGCGATTACGTCATCGCGCACACAGAATCTCGAATGCCTCGAGCAAGGAAGCCATCAACACTCAACAGCTTCGCCCGCAGGCACCCATGGCTTGTCTAGATACAGGATCAAATCGACACTGGACATGGAGCAGATACATATTATGCCTTGCACAGGCCAGAAAGGCATGCTTCATTTTCGGTTGTTGACAAAGGTAATGTACCGGGTTCAAGGAGAGACTGCACTGTGTCCGCCCATCCTACATGCCCTTGTTCTCCTCAGCGTGACACCCCCCCTGGATAGCGCATTAGCGGCGGCGATATCGTTGCGGTTGTTTCCTCAAATGGCCTTTCAAGGGAGATGGGGTGTGACAGCATGCCGTGCACAGCATGCCGTGACGCGACCGGGTCGGCTGATTCGGCCGGAGACATTTTGCACCAGTAATTGTTCCGATGTTCGGATGGGATACAATCGTCAATTATGGGACAACATGATGGCCGAATCCGGGCTTTGCGTTTTCGGGATCTGGTTGATGCCCCGGCCTTCCCGTACGTCCCATCGCAAGTCGCCCCCAACTCTCCAACCGTAACTGACTCCTCAACGAAAGGAATCAACTTCGTATCCACACGGCTACCGTCCTCAGCACATGCTTTTTTATCCTTCCGCCAGCTCAGCCCCTGCCACTACCTCGAGGCATTTCCACATCTTCGCTCGCTGCAACCGTGTGAACAGCAATGCCCCACCTTCTCGAACTCCCGACCGAACTTCTCATTCCCATCGCTGAATCACTGTCCTCCAACGACCTTACATCCCTACGTCGTACCTGCAAACAATGGTATCTCGTCGCGCTGAGACTGTGGGACTCGGCTGCGATGGATCTGGAACCGGACATGGCCTTAGCAATCGCCAGGCACTACACAGAGTTCCCGTGGCTTAGACTGAACGTGAAAACGTTCACAGTTAAAGCATTCGAATACATTCTTCCCCTGGACCACTTGAACCATCTGAAAGAAAACCACAAGCCCACAGAATTGGACCCCTTCCATGTGCTGGACATGATGGAGAAGATCCGACACTTCAACATCCAACAGAGAGAACCGCCCAGTGGTCTTGTGAGCCACATTTACAACAATCTGCCCCAAACTGGGAAGGGAAACTACCACTTTGTCGACGGTCCCATGGCTCTGATGGTGGCTTTTTCCATGGCATTAAGCATACGAAACCGAATTCGAACAATCAGCCTCGATCTCGAAGAACCCACCGAGGACGCCTGGTTAAGCATCGAGTACTCCCGGCCTTGGATGATCTGGCCGGGTGATTTGTTTGACAAGGTTACTTGCGTCGAGCTGCGCGCAGAAGGACGGACTTGCCCAGACTGGGCGGAACACCTGCTATTGTCAGTCCCGAATCTAACCCGGCTATGTATTATGGGACACTGCCTTCCTCCCGAACCGTTCAAGCGCTCTCCATCTGGACCTTGGCCTAGACTCAAAAGCCTATCTCTATACTGGCAGGTTTTGCCCTTCAACGACGATGTATTTGCCGAATTATTGTCGTCGTGCTCTAGGTCTCTTACCTATTTAGCACTTGGCCATGTTGAGTTTCTCGATAATAATACCTGGAAGGCACCTTTAAAAGCCATCGGACGCCTGCCTAAACTCAATGAACTTCGAATCGGACAACTTTTCCAACAGACACCTCTTGGGGAACCGACCGATCTTGGAGGACAGGGCCCGGATACTCTGACAAGGACTGGAAATGAAATCCGGCCTGCTGTAGAAGCAATGCTCAAAACGCTCCGAACCATCGATGCTTGTCCCAATTACCGTTTGTATACTATCGACTTGGGCCCAGCTCAACCTCCGACTCTCCCGCACCCTTCGTATTCGTCTCTCGATCAGGTCCCTCGGCCCTTTTGAGATACGAACTGAAAAGAAGACGCCACGCGACACTCCTCAGGTCACCTACCCATCGTACCCATCGTTGCTTCAGACAGAGGGGGTGTTCTTGCGCCTCCATTGTTCTCAAGATCAGAAATAGAGAATGTGTTGATCCTGCCATTCTTTTCAATCACCTCCGGCTCCTCCGGCTCCTCCTGGTCAGAAGGCGAAAGTCCGTCTTCGTCTAAGTCATCGCGCTCGTTAACGTTGTCAAGAGCATGGTCGAGCAGGTTTCGACGGTTCCGCGCGTTGACCTGTTCCAGACACGTTTGTCCCACTGTGTCGCTATACAATCTTATTCCTCCTCTCAATCCTTCGCGTCTCGTCTCCCTCAACATCACTAGCGGCCTCATCAGGTCTATGCGCAGCAGGCTTGGACTTCTCTTTCGGCTTCTTAAACATCCTTCTTCGACTTCTTATCTTTCCTCTCAGCCTCGACCGCCTTCTGATTATCCCTCGACCGCCTATCATCCACACACTCATCTTCATCCTCATCCTCGTTGTATGTGGGACCCGGTGTTGACGTCTGCGTCTGGAGAAAGGTCTGGGAGGCGGGTACGGGGCGGTTCGGTAGCTGCTTTCAGAGCAGCTTGCTTCGCTCGAGAGGAAGAAACAGGTTTTGGGATCGGTTCAGTTTTCGCATACTTTGTTTGAGGCGCCTACAAACGAAGCCGCTGCGCGACTCACACTCCGTCGGCCGAGTCAGATGCTCCCGTCCAATTACTGACTCACCGCCCCCCTCCCCCTAACAGCATCTTGGCCTCGCCCTCCGCACATACACCGAGACACCCCATCATGACCAATATCGTTATTGTTATAGTTTAGAGATAATAAGACTAGCTCCAATATATGCTTTACTCTAAGTCCTCCTTACGGCCTTGCAGCGCCCGTATTTACATCTTCTCTGCCTGCCTTAGTGATGCATTCTTTGATAAGATGAGAAAGCGCAACGCCTGGTCGCCCGATATGCTCTTCCTTTGCCGTACCCCCTGTATGCAGGCGTCTTCGTCCGCTCACGCGCCAGGGCGCTGCGGATCTGAACGCTGCGGCTCTGCCTCGAGCCACGACTAGCTGAGCGAACCCTTGCGCACTGATCGCTAAGGCTATAAAAGGGTAAGAGGTTCCGCGAGCGAGAGCAAGTATAAATTTTCGTCTCAGCTTCTCCCACCACTCCCCCGACACCACCACCACCACCACCGCTCGTTGTGGAAACGCGTGTTAAGGATGTGTAAGCTCACCAAGTCTTGCCGCAGTCTTTGTTTGTATCTAATTACTACAGTCTAGCTCGTCGAGAATTCTCCATCATCACGAGAGTTCGTTTCCTGCCATCGTTCGGCACTCCCTTACACTCTTGCGAGGACATCTTGCACTTAACTCGGCTCTATAATTCACTGGTATTTACAGCATGGACAACGGCTTAATTGAATACCCAACTAGATTCGGGTCAAAGGACATTGTTGCTTAGGGAAACACTAGCATAGTCTGCCTTGACGCTGCGTCACAGACTGTCATCAACACATGACACACATGCCGATTCCCTTCAAGCCGAAAGGCGCATCTACGAGCGGTTCTAATGGCGTGGCGGTCGTGACGGGCTCTTGCGATATTACGGGCCTTTTGACAGATTCGGTATACGCCTGGAGTATGCGTCTGGGTTTAATCTCTGCTCAACCCTTTCTAAGCGTACGGACATTAGCCCTGCCCAAAGGCTCCGTTGGGTGCAGCAAATAACAGGCGCCGTTGCTTTCATTCACTCTGTTAAAGCTATTCATGGAGACCGAACCTGTAGTAATGTTTTCTTGACAAAGGAAATGGATGCTAAGCTGGGAGACTTTGGAGGGCCCTCACTCGATGGATCCGATCTACTGGTCGCGGTAACCGAAAGCCATCGTTACCCTGGAATGTGATGGTGGTGATCATGGGGCGTGTGGCGTGTAGTACGCAACAACCCTGGAATGTTATTATGAACACATGCCGACATATTTGCCCTTGGTTCGGTGATTTATTACGTTATGATGGGAACCGCTCCATACCATGGCCGTTTAGACAACGAAATTGATGAGCTCTCCCAAAAGGGCGAATTCCCTAGCACTGCCTCCCTTGGGCCGGTTGGGCGGGTCATCACGAAATGCTGGCAAGCAAAGTACGACAGTGCCAAGGACGTACGCAATGACGTTGAAGGTAAAGAATTTACGAGCCAAAACTGAGTCCGCTGCCCGAGGTTGGCGGCTTGCTCGGCTTCAGTTGTTCGAGATGGCTTTGGCGTCGCCGCTTTCTAAGTCGAGGACGTGGTTGTTTGATCGAGACGGCCAGTTGGGGGCGAAAGATTCTTCGCAATGAAGTGCCCTCGACGGCTTGTTCCTGTGTATTGTTAGAAGTTTGGAAACAACAACAGTCGCTGTCGCTCGCTTGCCTCTTGTCGCTTCTTATCCGTCCGAACTGCAGACTCTTGCTCAATCGCCGACGTCTTCTCAACAAGGTTCGGAGGCGGGCAAGCCGTTCGCCGTCCCCACGATGCGCTTGGAGGCGTCAGCACATGCTCTGCACAAGCAAGTAATAAGATGCATTTATATACCTGTATCCTCCGAGGATGCCATGGGTAGTCTTTGCTGGGGTGGCGGGAGGCTTCGAACGGGCAGGCTAAGGTATCGCCAGCTTCTGTCGCGGAGATGCCAAGCGAACGACTGCGCCAAGATACTGGGGTGCCGCGACGCACGTGCCCACATGCCTGCCTGCACTGGCGCGTCGTTACTTCTGCGCCTGTACGAATTCACCGTCACCGTAGCAGAGAAGAGAGAAGAATATCAAAGCCTCTTTTTTCATAACATCGGTTGACGTGCATGATGGATGGCAAGGCAGCAGTGCTGTGCCGCTTCGTGCTGCTCAGCGATCCTCGACTCGCATACAAGGCCAAAAGCCAACCGTACCGCACCAAGTCTGAACAAGACGCCATTGTTGACTATGTCCTGCGATTGGCTAACAACGGATTCTCTATTCCAGTCAAGTACCTACACTCACTAGCCCATGTTGTCGCGCGTCAACGGACCTCCATCTTCCATCTTCCATCTTCCAGACGCTCCAAACCCCAACGTACTGCCTTGAAAACAACATCATCCACGCAAAGGAGATTCGTGGTGTCATGGGTTACCCTAGGCAAGAGCATAGCCCGTGAAGCGCCTTTGGCAATCTAGAATGTTGTCCCAGCACATACAGACGATATCTGCTTCGGTGACATGAAGCAGGACGGAAACACTCCGTCGGCGCGTAATGCAAAAGGCGTCGCTGAGGATTGTTAGACGTTGATGTCAGACATGCATTCGTCGTCGTCGTCGTCGTCGTCGGGTCGTTTTCCACTTGTCTCCAAGTATTCCGAGAATTTCAGCTCTGTCCAGTCGAAGACGCTATCGTACTCGTAACCTTTGCGGCGGAACAGGTTGCCGAACAAGCGACGTAGGTACGCGTACTTTGGTTTCTCGTCGGAGCGAAGGGAGCGGACGTGCTCAAAATACTTGTAGAACTCGTCTGGAAGGCCTCCGAAGAGCCCGTGGGCTTCTGCCGACTGCTTCCTCTCTAAAATGAGTTTCTCCTTCTGTGCCCCAGATTCAGCCTTCAGACCCTGCCAAGGTAGGGAACCCCGAAGAAAGTATAAGAGGGCGTATCCGAGCGACTCGATGTGTCATCACGAGGAGACTGCTCTGAGTCGCAGTGTTAGCGAGACGTTTTCCGCTGCCCATGTTCTGCGCCCACCTTTCCCCAAGTGTGCGTTGACACTGGCGTAACGCACCGTGCCGACTAGGGAGTAGCTGTGCCAGTCCCGTTCGCCAATTTCCTTAGCCAACCCAATATCGGTGATATACACATTGTTTCCTTGTTCTCCGACACCCATGAGTACGTTGTCCGGCTTGAAGTCTCTGTGGATGTACCCTTTGGAATGAATGTACTGAAAGCGGGGGATGATCTGATCCGCGAGTAACAGCACCGTCTTGAGCGAAAATCTCCGGCCGCAGTAGTTGAACAGGTCCTCCAGATTGGGGCCGAGAAGCTCGAACGCCATCACCCTGTATTCGTATTCCTCTCCATACCAGTACACTCGAGGGATGCCGGGCCCTCCGGAAAGATTTTCGTAGATTTCGACTTCATTCTCGAGGAAAGAAGGATCGATGTCCACTTTCTCGAGTTTCAGCGCGACTTCTTGTCCAGTCTTGAGATCATGTCCTTGGAACCGGTTAGTCTCGGGTCAAGACGTTTCGAGAACTGTGTCCACCTTGACATACGTCACCGAAGGATCCGCGGCTCAGCCGGAAGTCTAACTGATATTTGTCGTCGTCGATGCGAATAGTCTACGTTGTCGTCAGCTGTGGCGCGATGGAGAAGAGGGCTACAGCGAGCACGGGATGAATACCAAGTTGCCCATTGCATCAATTCCTGCCTGTCGGAGCTTCCACAAAAGACGGAGGTTGGGGTTTCGATCAACAATCAACAATAGCGCGCGCATCGCTTGGCTGTGCAGGGACCACTGACGCATAGATGCCAAGCGCCCCTAGGCCCGAGTTTCGAATTCATAAGACTACTCAGCTACGTAGCTCACTAACTTTCAGTATAACGGACCCTGGTCTTTGACACCTGCTGTTACACAACTGCTGTTACACAGCAATGTGGTGTAGGAGTTGTGGGAATTGGGTTAGGTATAGGGTAAAGTTCGAGATATATCCTTCCACTCCATATCAATGTCCTTCCTGTACGCGAGCAACCGCAGGTCGTCCGACTCCAACCATGGTAACACGCCTTCGTTTACAGAGACGTATGTGGTCTCTACGGAGTCGCTGACCAGTGCTAGCAGCATAAAGTCTGTATTCGCCTGGACCTTCTTCGTACTCTTCGTCCCCATCGTCTGGGTGGTCGGTGTCATGACTAGCAGCATCACTGCGAGGACTGCTCACCCAGTCGGCGTTAAGCAGCGTCGGGGCTTTCGCAGGTACATGCGCCTGGCGTACCATCGTCATCTCGGTACCCCATTTGGAGGATAGACGATCAGCCTTGTCATAGAGCTGGCTCGGGGGGACGAGTCCCCATGAGAGGCTGTGCCTGGGGGACCACATATCGACAGGGGTCTCGACTGGCGGTAACAGTGACCAAACACATCGCTATGTTAGGAAACACAACTTATCGCGGGGCTAGAGACACTAACAGGCTAGAAAAGCAGCCATACCCGCGCTTCTATTTGAGCAGCCCGCTGAAAATGTCTAGTAGAGGCCACACTCGGTCCAGCCAAGGGAGCAGATTGGTCTGTCATGACGGATAAGATGGAAGTGAATTTATGGAAGAAGATTTTCGTGCAGTAGATAGGTAGTTTATGAGGGACGGTACAGGAGACCATATATTCATCCCCATGAGTGGGACCCAACAATCCATTGAGCGATTTCAGGGCTGTCAAGTGAAAAGTGAAACCGACGGCCCGCGCGTTCGCAGATGGCTTACCCGCGAACAAAAAGTTCCCTCCGAAACTACGCAGCCTGCTAAGTCCCATGGATTCGCCGATCTCTATCCCTCACTTCTGAGGACGCCGAGAAGAAGAGGCCAGGGCATCGGTTCGAAGACGGATCCTGTGTGGAGTTTGAGTTAAGCGCTAGCAGTATGCACGGGCAAAGACAGGCCGTGACAAGGTGTGGGAGAAAAGTTTCGGTACTAGTCGGCGGTATATTGGATTGGCCTGGCCGAAGGTCGATGTGCCTCATCCTTAGATACTCGTAGGCTTATCGTTTCGCAGACAACGAGTTGACGCATCCGGCAAATGGGTCGCACGCAGAAGAGGGGTGAAGAGACAGACAGGATGGCTCTCTTGGCGCCACACGGAATGTGCAGCGGTGCTGGGTGGTGGATACTTCTGCAAGCAACGTTTTTGGGAGGAAATTTTCCGGTAAAGACTCACGACCTCCTCTTCTCGATGCTCAACTGACTCGCACGCAGGATCATCTTCAACGTGCGGTAAAACCACAACCAATAGCATTTCACCGGCGGTGACCTGATTTGACTTAGCCTCAGGGTTGGTCCAAAATCGAAAACTGGGTCCAGATCAAAACACACTCCCACCAAGCCCAGCAGAATATTCCGGAATCTAACCTCATTCTACTGCCTTCACGACGCGAGCACGCAGTTTTCTTAATGCGAGCTAATCGTAGCGTTCTTAGCGCAAGTCAGACCGCCGAGAAGCATTGGCTTAGGTTCCTCGCCTCATTCGATCATACAGATGACCGTAGGTCCCGTGTCGAAGAGATCGCATCACGTCATCGGCAGGGAAAGGTCTGTAGAGTAATCCAACGGCTTCAATGAGGTTTCAATTACTGTTTCAGGCTCCTTTTCGACGAGGACGGAGAGGAATGGATTCTCCGCTTTCCAGTACCAGGAAACACCATGAACCCACTGGCCAAGGCTCAAAATGAAGTTGCTGTCATGCACTTTCTCAGAGAGAAGACGACAATACCTGTTCCGAAAGTGATAGCCTTTGGTGTGGCTACGGGCGATTTTGTCGGTCTTGGACCATACATTATCATGGAATTCGTCGATGGGATTCCTCTGGACGATGTGCTCCTGGACGAGAAAGATGGGAGGCTGAGGGATGTCTCCGACTCGGCTATTGAAAAAATTTACAGGCAAATCGCCCGCATCTATCTTCAGCTCTTTGCCCACAGCTTTCCAAAGATAGGTGCGTTGTCGATGGAAGAAACAGAGTCGGATCGCGTGTGGTCTGTTACGTCGGGCCCGTTGACTTTCAAAATGAACGAGATGGAGAGGATGGGAGGAGTGAGAGTTGGAGGTTGGTCTTCTTATCGCAGACTGGTTCATGCTCTGACAGACATTCCGCAGCTTCGGATGGACCTTTTGACTCTACCATCGATTATCAATGCTCTGGCGGAACAGAGCTTAGCTCATTTCCGCAACAATCCGTTAGCCAGCCAGAACGAAGAAGAAGCACGCGATGACTACAAGTCTATCTATACGCTCAAGCTGATGGCTAAGCGCTTTGCCCCCAAACACGACAATCTGTTCCGGCTATTCTGCGATGATATGCGGTTTGGAAACATCCTTGTGGACGAATCTTATACGATTGTCGCAATCCTTGACTGGGAATTCTGCTACGCTGCCCCGGCCACTTTCCTCTGCTCTCCGCCGTGGTGGCTTACCGGAACCGAACCGTTCGAATGGAGTGACCGTGATCTGGAAAACTATAACGCAAAATTAGAAGTGTTCCTTAAGCTACTAGAGGAGGAGGAAGGTCGCTATGGGCTCGGACACCCTCTCTAGTCTGATGCGAGAAACCAGGCGGGACGGAACTTTTTGGTACAACCTGGCGATCCGGGAAAGCTTTCCATTAGCGGAAGTTATGAGGCATTGCTTGGATACAAAACCTTTCCAAAATCTCCAATCACCGGATGACCTGGAAGAGTTCGGCAGATGGAAAATGAACCAGCGCCAGGAATATGAAAATTACATACGCACCAGGGAGTCAAATGAAAGAGACGGGCTAAATATCAGTCAACTGGGGCGAGAGAATGATGGGATAGCTCTTTAGCACAGTATCAAGAGATGTGTTGCCGGCGAAGCCTGAGACTTCTATATCCTGCTCAGTCGTTTTCTTGCTTTCGTTCACATATTCTCCTGTCCTAACCCAGCAATGCCCCCCAGACCGCTCCCACGGTGACCGAGTGGCACCATTGGCCTCCGCCCAGACCATAGCCCAGATGCTACTCGAAAACGCGACACCACTGGTCCCCGCGCAAACCATCTCAAAAGCCTGCAAGGCACCCGAGGCAGAAGCACAGGTGAAACGACTTGAAGTTCCGACGCCCCCCGCGCAAACCATCAAAGATGCGCACTCCTCAAAGTCCGTTGTGGCACTTCGCGACGACCTCTTCGTCAGTTGGGATGACGTTCCAAAGTAAGCTCCGCGCAAGGTCTCGACCGGAAGCAAGGCTGATGACTAGCAGCTACGGAGCCGCGCTAGTCGGAGAAGGCGGCATGGAGTATGCTCCTCGGGACACGCTGACCGGAGGAAGACTAACAAGCGATCAATAGCTACGAAACCATGTTCACTGTAGTTGCCGGGAGGNGATGGTGGGGGAGGGGGGCGGAACAAGAAGACTAAGAAGGCCTTTCGTATTCATGACTCATCCACAACCTCAGCGTCGCGATACTTCTAGGCCGGACTCGCAGCACTCCGCAAAGAGACGACCGA
>JAFHBV010000734.1:0-10393 GCA_019022785.1 Pseudomonodictys pantanalensis
ATTAATTATTAGTCTAATTAAAGTCTACTATTCTAATACTCTAAATAACTATTAGAATACGTACTTACTTATATAAGTTAAACTTCTAAGCCTACGTAAAGGCTAACGCGAATATAAGTTAGAGAACTACTAGTTCTTAATTAAGACTAGTAAATAACTAAATAGAAATTAGAGCTTAGCTATATAATTTAGCTATAAAGAACTTTTATTTAAGCTTCTTACGTAACGTCTTATACGATAGACTATTATATAAGAGAGATTAAATACAACCTTTTCTTATATTTCCTTTAAGAACTAAATAACTCTTGTGATAATTTCCTTATAAGTTAGGTAATTCTTTACTTAATAAGCGTTTATTAGTATCTGTAGATAGTCTTAGTATTAGGCCTTTTAAGCTATAATTTTCGCGTAGAGCCTATAGTAGCTGTATTTTATTAAGTAGGTCTAAAAGTTCTTTACTATATATTCCTCTCTTAGGTATATTTTATTATAGTTATTATTATTATATCTAATTATATTATCTTCTGCGGGTCTTTATAGCTAGTATTTAGCTAAATACTTTTTATTACTATAAAGCTTATAGTTATTATTATAGTAGTAGAACTAGCTAAGTTTCTTATATATAGTCTTCTAGTTCTCTAGTTAGTATTAGTAGTAATTTTATACTAAGTAATTCTCTAAGTTTAGCTTATTATAGTATATACTTATAAGTAACTTTACTATTCTCCTTTTCTATCTTTTATAGTACTTATAGTTAGGTCGTATATATTAGGTCTAGAGCTATTATTAATATATTTATTTAATTTCTATAATTAGTTATTATTATATCTTACTTCTTTCTTTATTAGAGAGTTTCTTATAGTCTCGCTTTATAGCTTTTAAAGTTATAATAGTTTTGTAATTTTAGTAGCTCTCTGCGTTATACTACTTATTAAGGTATATTTAATAGATATCTTACTCTTTTAGATATCTACGTTCTTAGTAAGTAACTACTTAGTTTAGTTTTAAGTTAGTCTTTTATTCTCTTAAGTCTTTAGTAGATTTTACTTAGTAATTCTTTCTTATATATTTGCTTTAGAGTAGTTCTAGTACTTTAACTAGATATTCTTCTTTAAGGTTATTAAAGTACTTAGCGTAATAGACTTAAGTATAATACTTTTTTCTTATTTAGTAGTATAGTAGGTATCCCGTTTCTTATAGTATATATTATTCTAGTATACTTTCGTCTCGTATATTACGGTATAGGCGATAGTCTAAATAATATAATACTTATAATTCTGTAAAGTAGTCTTCTTATCTAGGTTTGTATTTTTTATAATATACGTTATAATTATTCTATAGTAGCTTATATAGGCTATTATTAGTAACTTAAGTATTATCTTCTATTACTATTTAGTTTTCTCTTTTTAGCTGTAATACTTATAGTTTAGAGTCTGCTATAGCTAGTAGATTATTAATTCCTTCTTAGTCTAGCTATTACGCGGCTTCTTAGTCTATTTTATCTGTTAATTATACTATAGTAATTCGTACTACTTAGGTCTTAGCTTTATTACTTATTAAGTAGTCTTTTTAAAAGTATCTAATATTACTATACCTTAAGTAAGCCTTATTAGTAAATTAGGCTTATTATTCTTTCTTAGATATTTTATTTTACTAGAGTTTTTAGGTTTTTTTATAGATTTTCTTTTTCTAGTTCTTCGCTTAGTTTACGCTTATAACTACGTTTCTATTTTAGTCTCTTTTAGTTTTATAAGACCTTTAGTTATATCTAGCGTTAGTTATAACTAGACACCTCTAGAGCTTCTTCTTTAATTATTATTTATATATATAATTATTAATACGCGTTATTAATTTAATTATATCTTATAGATCTTCTAGTTTATTATTTTTAGTAATCTCGTTTTTTATATCTTCTTATAGGCTATTATAGTAGGTTATTTTAAGTAGTATATTATTCTAGTTAATTTTAGCTTATAGCTGCTTAAACTCTGCTATATACCTTATAGCTAATTCTTTTTACTTAATTATTAATATAGCTCTTTCTGCTTATTATTCCGTATTAATTTTTCTAAATATAGTTATAATTTTTTTCTTAAAGAACCTCTAATTCTTAAACACTTATTTCGTATTATTATAATACTCTAAAACGTTATTTAAGTTCTAGAAATAGTTTTTTATAAGTAGCTATAGCTAAATTACTATCTTACTTATTATATATATCTTAGCTGCTAAGATCTAATTTTACTCTATATTAAAAAATACTACATTAAACTAATAGTATAGATTTATATTAATAAGAAAGGTTCTAAGACTATCTTATTCTTTATTATACTTCTCTAGTATAGATAGCTTTATTATAAAGGCCGTCTTTAGATAAGACTATTATTATTAGGCTCTTAGTATCTTTCTTAGCTTTATAATTAGAGCGTAGAGCTACTAGATCTAATTAGCTTAATTAGCTAGCTTTACTACTATACTTATTATAGATCTTACCGCGTTACTTCTTAAAGCTCGCGAGGTTATTAAGATAGCTATTATTAATAATTATTCTAATACTATTAAGTAGTTAAAGTATTAAGAGATCTCTTACTTACTCTTTTTAGTCTAAGTTAGAGTAAGCTAGTCTATCTAATTAACGCTTTAGCTAATAGATAGTTAAAGGTTCTTAGTAGTATTTAGTAGATATTAGAGAAAGAAGTTAACTATCTAAAGATAAAGATAACTAATTTTATTATATAGAATAATAAGTACTATATTACTCTTAATAATAATCTAAGAGTATAGAACTATAGTAAGTTAACTACGAAAAATCTAAATATAGAAAATCCTACTAGTTTATATATTTTTATTCTTTATTATCTATTAAGAGATTCTCTCTTAATCTTTTTTTATCTTAGAATAATTATTATCTCTTAGATAAGCTCTCGTCTTAGATAATACTTTCTTAGTAGAGTAACCTTTTTATTACGTAACTATTTTCTAAGGCTAGCGCTACTACTAACTCTACTAATCTTAAGTTACCTAACTATATATTCCTAGTACTTATAATAATAGTACGTATAAATACTTTATACATATTTTCTTTCTATAAAAGCTTAGCTACTATTAGATTATATAGATAGTTATTTAGTAAATTTAGAATATAAATCTAAAAGAGATAGAGATCTTTATAGCTAATATAGTATTAAACATAAGATAATAGAATATAGTAGAAGATCTAAGCTCTAGACCTTAGAGAATAAATTAAATCTAAAATACAGAATAATTTAATATTAAACCTAGAATTCTAATTAAATAGTAAAGTCTATTATATTAACTATCTATTAGAACCTATATAAGTAGATAGCTAATATTACTAAGAATAGGCGTAGGGTGGTGTTAGGCGTTGCCTGATTCGGCACTGCATTCGTTTCAGCCCCCAAATTCTCAGCCACAAGCCCAGACGCTAGCAAAACACCTCCTACGCGCCGCTCTTCAAAAACCCCTGCCTGCACCCCTCTACAGCTGAAACATACAACGCGTCTTCCCATCCTTCGCGTTCGCTACAAAATCGTTAACATCCCATCCGTCGCGCTCCTTCGCTTCCTTCCCACAATGCCAAACATGGTCGAACTCTTCTCGCTCCTCGGCTTTCCCGCCCGTGTCGCTGGAAGAGCCCTTCTCGTTTTTAGGTATATTTCGAACCGTGGTGCTACGACGACAGTCACGTCTGATTATGGGGAGAGGCGATTTGGGAAGAGTGTCCGATTTCGGCCGTGGCTGATGATCGACGTGAAAGAGTTGGAGGAGCTGGAGGACTTGGTGAATGACGGGAACGATGCACAGGTCGAGGCCTGGCGAGTCAGTCAGCTGAGTGTGTGCGGTATGATTGCTATTATTGTGAGTATGCGTGGTGGTGCGTGAAGAGAAGAGGCATGCTGACGCGTGGAAAGGGCGCGTTGGTGTCGTCGGCAGGGCTTACGGCGCTGCAACTTCCGGGACTCGAAGAATGCCATTTCGTCGCAAGAGGAACGTTTGTCATGTCGCTGCTGCTGTCTCTCATGACGGTCTTCTTCGCAGGCCTGCAGCAGTCCTCTTTCGGTCGCGCATCCGACACGAAGGACATCAGAAAATGGCTTTCGAGCAGCGTTCGTTGGGATCCGGTCAAGATGAGGATGCATTTTGAGAGCTCGATGGTCGCGCATATGATTCTGCAAGCACCCTTCGAGATCGTCGTTATGAGCATCACGTTATTTGTGGTTGGAATGGGCACGTATCTCGGGAGCAGCTGGCACAAAGACCTTCCCCTGGCGAGTGGAAGCTACGCAAACCGTGCCATTTTGATTGCTTTCATCGTCCCGACAGTGTTCGTTCTCCTGATGTATGGACACATGATGGGGTTGAAAGACCGCGAAAACCTAAAGACTGGCGACTTTGATGAGCTGCGCATGAGGAGTTCGAGCGCGAAGCTCAAGGACGGCTCCTCGATTGCTGTTGAAACTGAACAGCAAGCTACGATTAACCAAGAGTACCTCGAAAATCTTAGTGCTGCCGCTAAGGAAATTGAAGGCTTGAGATTGGCGTTGAAGGAGGCTGCTGAGGCATATCGACGCTCCGCAAAAGCTGATGAAGAGGTTGCAAGTCGTTATGAAAGATTACTCATGCTGCGATGAGAGAAGAGGTTACGCTACTCTACCATTACTCAATTTCTATAGAGTAGTTAACTAGGGAATCAGCAACGCATGTCGAAGGATAACTAATAGCCTATATAATATAAGTATCTTGCGTAGTACGTACCTTAATGAAGGACAACCTCGCCATCTATCTCAAAGCCCTGTATCACTAACTCCTTCATGAGACTGGCGGGGCGGACCACCAATCCAGGTCTTGTATGGTCGCTGGAGCGAATACCGTCATTATCGCAATCAAACGACTGTATCGCTGTTACAAGCTGCCCCGGCCGGAGATATAGGCCGCCAGTAAAGCCCGCACCATCCAGCGGGACAGTAACGTGATCCGTGTAAGCCTCGGCCTGGCCGTACGGCGTGCCGTCAAGGAACACGGTTACCGTTGCACCAGGGAGGACACCCTTCACCTTAACCTTATCGTCGATCTCACTAATGGCGGGCTGGTCAAAGTCCGGGCTCCCCAGCTTCTCTGGTAGATGCTGGACGGTTCTGTACGCGGCTCGGGCCATCTCGGCTGGGCCGCCGCAGCCATTCTGTCGAATGAACAATGTTTGGTCGCGAACAAGCTTCGACCACAACGTCGGCGTGTGTATAGCCAAACCGTCGGCCTGCTGCACCGGGAGAGATGGCGCAGACAACTGCACCTGGGCTGGAAACGACAAGACTGTGGTGATTGCGTTCGAAACACCTCTGAATAGAACGAATCGGCTGCATTCGTACAGGTCCGTGACGAACCGAATGTCCCCAGGGTTCGGGTCGTCGGCCGCCAGCCGTACAGTATCACTTGGGCTCTCGTTCCCGCAAGGATCGACTTGGTAGAAAGTTGTGCTCCCGTCGGCGAGAGACCAGTCGGAAGGGAGGGGGACGTTGCCACTGGGCCATCCAAACTCGGTGCTGGCGCCGGAAGAGTCTGTGTGGATGAGAACTAGAGTGCCACCGGTGACAACGCCGGAGAACCCCAGCGACGTTGGCTTGGCGCAGGGCAGTGGAGAGAGGGTTGGCAGTGGCGGTTGCGTCGGGGTGGCTACCGGGAACGTCTGCGGCGGCAAGTCGACGCGCTCACCACACTTTGAATCGAAATGCTGCTGAAATATCACGTTGTTTTGGACCAAGGGTTGGCTTAAGAGTAGCTCGAAAGCAAAGCCAGGTGAGAAATAGTTTGAGAGTTGACCCATATTGTCCATGGAATATGATGTTCCAGGGATTCCACCTTTTATTGGAATGGCCATCTGGCAGGCGTGGAGGTTTTCAATGTCAAGAGAGGTGTCGACGCCGCTTATGAGGAGATCGAACCTCTCGAGGGGGTCGGTGGATACTGTGCCGGCGGATATAATGCCGTGGAAATCGATTTGTTGCGTTACATGGATGACGCTGCCCGGAGAAAGCGACGAAGGGGGTATCTCAACCCAAACATAGAGGGAGTCGAGCGCTACCACGCTGCCTACGGGTGTTGTATCGGCGAAAACCTGGATTTCAGCGCCGACAAGCACGTCGGAGACCTGGATAGCGGATATGCATGTATGCACCATTGATGATATTGTGGGCGGCCGAGGTTGTGTGAATTTGCCAACGGAAACCTGGCCCGTTGGGGAATCTAGACTCCATCCGGCTCCTGACCGTTGCTTGGCAACGAGGTCGCTTCCAGGGATAAGTCCGCTTGTCAGAGTTACGGCGACGACTCCAGTCCCGGGGCGGGTAATGATCGGTAAACCACGTGCGAACTCAGTGCCTGTCGAGCTAGAAACGACGACTTCGAGAACATCTGGGACAAGATTCGTGAGTTGGATCAAAGTAGAAGCCTCAGAAACTGGGCCTAGAACCGTGGGCGCGCCAGGGGGGAAAAGAGCAAAGGCAGGCTGAACCAGAAGCAAAAGACCGAGCAGGCCGGCACTAACCGACCCTATATCAGTCAACATTTTCAAATGCAGCGACACCGTGGGGTTAGTCGCTGGCAGGAGAGGCTGTCTTTCGATCGACTCGATAGCATGAACAGGTGGTTATCTAAAGATACGGAATCAGGGGAGAAGGAAGAGACGAGTCGTGGGAATCCCAGCCTTCTAAGGACTGCGATATGTTGCAACTGGAACGCCATGTCGAGCTAATGGAATACCGATTAGCCGGCAGATTCAGGTGCAACGCCCCAACAATGGCACCTCTGATAGATACGCAAATGATGGTTGGGCGGCTTGATGTAGGTGGACGCTACACATGGTCTGAGGTCGGCAAAGCCGACCTAATCGGTTGGAATCCAGCAGCCGTCAATACTTGACCCACCAATGGAACTTCGACGAAATTTTGTAGGTTGATTTGATGCGATTGATTTGATGGATTCTTCCGTTCCGCGTGGTGCGTACGAGCGCCGCATTTCTAATAGCCTCGCTCCAAGCAGCACCCATGCAGGTCGGCTCCAGCTTTACTTGAAGTCTTAGACTAGGTGTAGCCTATTATACTTGTCTCTTATATAGCTCCTTTCTATCTACTCTACTATTACTTATAATAGATATCTAGAGAAAAAGACAGAAAAAGCTTTAAATTTTATAGAATACTTTATAGCTAAATAATACGTATTTACAAAATATTAGTAGAAAGTAGAAGTAAAAGTAAAAGTAAGATAAAGAAAATTAAGTAAGAGAGGAAGAGAAAGCCCCTTCTGAAATGTCAAGAAGGGGGCCTAGAATATAATGATACAGGAGAGTTTAATATTATACTTAGGACTTAGGCAGTAATCATAGCTTTAATCGCCGTAAGTAGTGATGTTACGCAAAAGCTCGTAATAATTATCTAGAATATCCAGCCATGCCTACTCTTCGTTTGTGATAAAGCTCTGTCTGGCTCGATCGCAATACATTCTGGTGGGGTCGAAACCTCCGGCCTGCCTGGACCGGCTTCGGTAGCCATGGTCAACTTGTTGCTTATAACCTTTTGCTTATTACTTTTTACTTGTGACTTTGCTTTCAGTAGACATCGCTGGAGCATAAAGCTGTAAGAACCTCGCTGAATGCCTACTTCCTCAGAATCGATATCGGATAAGCATGAGTGAATCCCTACAACAACTCCGCAACGCAACGTCCATCCGTTGAGATGACCGCAGATACGATGACCTAAGAAGGCTCCACGGCTTCGTTCCCGAGGAGCGGGGTAGCAGCGCTCACATGCCTGCCAAAGTATATGGAGAAGCACTAGTACAAGAAAGGGTGAGATCTGGAGTGGCTTAACGGCGGCAGCTGGAATCGCTTTCCTCATCCCGATGAACGTTCAGCTCGGGAATCACCGATTGGCGACGTCAGGTTGGCTCATGCCGGGGTGATATTCAGCTTACTTGGGTCTCAGCTTCTACTTTGACATTTAACACTTTCTAAGAGACAGTTCTGGCCGTACCCGCCGCTGTCGACAGTCCTCCTCCTCCTCCTCCTCCTCCTCCTCCTCCCTCCTCCGCCGGCCGCCTGCGTGATAGCACCATGGCCGCCCTACGGGCTCTACATGCTTTCCTCGTGGGCGTGATGCACATGGAACGTCGGATCGATCCCTTCTTCCGCCCGTTTCTCGACGCGATGGCACGCGAGCCGCTCACGCGCCTGGTGCAGGCGCTGATTCGTGCCCTGCTGCCAGACCACGACCTGGGGCTCGCGGAGGAGCAGCCCATAGCGGGCGAGGACGAACTGATCGCCGACATCATCGCCAACATGTCGCAGTACGTGCGCACGCACTACGAGGCCGGCACAGCGCAGCGCGGCGGCAACACAAAGACGCACGGCGTGGTGCGCGGCGAGCTGGTGATCCACGACGGGCTGCCGGAGAAGGTGCGCCACGGCATCTTCGAGCAGCCGCGCCGATACCCGGTCTGGGTGCGCTTCGGCGGGCCGGGGCCGGGGCTGCCCCCCGACATCGACGACGTCGGCGTGCTGAGCATGGGCGTCAAGGTCATGGGCGTCGAGGGCCCCAAGCTGCTGGAGGACGAGCATTTCACCCAGGACTTCACCGCCATCACCACGCCCGTCTTCACCACGCCCGACCTGGCCGCCAACGCGAAGCTGCAGGCTGCCGTCGGCCGCGGCCTGCCCCTGTTCTACTTCATCGGCCGCAACGGCCATTTCCTCGACGCGCTGATGCAGGGCCTGTGGTCGCGCACGCAGACGAGCCCGCTCGAGACCGAGTACTGGGGCTGCGTGCCCTACCTGCTTGGCGAAGGCCAGGCCATGCAATACCGCTTCCGCCCGGTGGGCGCCGCTCGCAGCCGCATTCCCGGCCTGCCTGGCCGCCCTTCGGACAACTACCTGCGCGAAGCCCTGGCACGCACCCTCACCGCCCAGCCGGCGCGCTTCGAGATGCTGCTGCAGCTGCAGAGCGACGCCCGACGCATGCCCATCGAGAACGCATCGGTGCGCTGGGACGCGCCCGACTGCCCGCCCGTGGTGGTCGCGACGCTCGAACTCCCGAGCCAGCGCTTTGATACCGATGCGCAGCTCGCCTTCGCCAGCCGCTTGTCCATCAACCCGTGGCATTGCCTGCCCGCCCATCGCCCGCTGGGCAACCAGAACCGCGGAAGGCTCAAAATCTACCAGGCGCTCTCGCAGTTGCGCCAGCATATGAACGACACGCCGCACGTGGAGCCAGACGGTAGCGAGACCTTCGACGAGCCCTTGGCGCTGTAGCCTATCCACGGAGTGCTGATATAGAAGCTAGGTATAGCTAGCGAGTGACGCGCGACTCCACATCATAATGTGCAGTTCACTCTCGGGATTCGCCGCCTGTTGGAATCCCCGCCTTTTTCACACGTAGCCCTAATCAAGATACGCTAAAAGGAGGCATTTGAAGTTGAATTGCTCGAGGCATGATTGGTATAGATTATGGACTCAAATGATACTATCTGCATGAACAATTTGCTTCCGTCGACGATCCATGAAGCTCCCTCACGTCCTGAACACAATGTGGGTCCAAAGAACCACGGTATGCCAAAGCAAACTGGATAGGGTACGCGTCTTCGGGTTCTGGAGTATCGCATCTGGGAATCGCTCCTCTACATAGAATGTAGTCATTGTTTCTTTAGTAAGCGGATCCATGGCTGCCGTGTTGTAAAAAGAAACGGTCTGGATGAGGTTGACGCCCCAGAGGTGGAGGGAAAGGCGGGGAGCACCAGAGGCCTTGCACTCCTTTTGGCGGCGTACATAGGTCTTGGCCAGGCTCGGTATCGTGATGGATCCGCCCTCGGCGTCGTCGAGAAGAGCCTGGAACATGGCCGGCTGGAACGTGTAGTTATCTCCCTGCCGAAAGTCGAGGCGGGTGAAGGACCGATCGTGCTCCACCACATTGTGCTTTCTCATGTCGTATAGGTCGAATTTGCCATCGGCTCGACAGATGGGGCGAAGAGCGCGAGCTAGGGTGGATGCTAGGGTGCTGCTCATATGGAGGCCGGCCATCAACGCGGTCTCGACTTGGGATATACTGATATCCTTCCCATCGCGGGGTCTGCACATACAACTGTTAGCATAGCGGCAAAAGAGTCTGTAGAAGACGGCCAACGTACAGGTATCCCTGGTTTGCCAATGCATTCAGACCAGGACAAGGACCTCGATTGGCAATGTTCCCTCGAATATACGCATGGTTCGTTTGCTGGATTTTGGCAATCTCTTGGTTTTGTTCTCGCGACCTGAAGTTGAAGATGCTCTTCAGAAAAGAGAAAAATGTAGCATGCACCATGGTGTGTGTGTGTGTGTGTGTGTGTGCTT
>JAFHBV010000735.1:0-10348 GCA_019022785.1 Pseudomonodictys pantanalensis
TACGCTTTTATATATTTAATTATAGCTAGGAGTTTCTTATTATAAATAGTATAGTTATACTCTACTAAAGTATTCTTCGTAGAGAAGTAAGTTACTATACGTAAAGTACTATCTTTTTAATATTATAATAAAGTATCTTCTATTAACTATCTAGAGGCGTCTGCTTTTAATATAGTATCTAGTTCTAAGTTAAAGTAGGTAAGTAATAGTTTTATTATAAAGAGTTCTTTTAGTTACTTAAATACTATTTATTAGACCTCTTCTTAGTAGAATCTAATATCTTTTTCTATTAGCTTAGTAAGAGATCTTATAATTTTAGAGAATCTCTTTATAAACTAATAGAAAAAGATATTAGATTCTAAAAAGCTTCTTACTTTTTTAATAGACTTAGAGAGCTTCTACTTCTTAATAGCTACTACTTTTTCTAGGTTTATACTAATTCCTTTCTTAGTCTCTATAATAAAGCCTAAGTAATGGGTTTTCTTAACTCTAAACTTATACTTTCTAATATCTAACTATAGTTTAGCTTATTTTAAGTATTTTACTACTTTATAAACTTTAGCTTTATACTCCTTCTTTAATCTAGAGGTATATATTAATATATTATCTAAAAAGATAGAGTAGAAGATATCTAAAAAGTCTCTTAATATCTAATTTATATAGCGCTAGAAGGTACTAAGTATATTAGCTATTCTAAAAGAGGTAACTAATTATTTATATAGTCTAAACTAAGTATAGAACGCTATTTTCTATTTATCTTCTTCTATAATTTAAATCTTATAAAATACCTAAATTACGTTAAGCTTAGTAAACTATTTTACTTTTCTAATCTAGAAAAGAGTCTCTTAGATTAAGAGAAGAGAGTATTTATTCTTCTAAGTAATTATATTAAGAGCTTAATAATTTACGCAGAATTAGAGCTCTCTACTTAGTTTCTAAGTAAATAGTACTAAAGTTACTACGCTAAAATAACTAACTCTAATAAACTCTTAGTTTAGATAGAAGATTAATTCTTTTTATAATACTAAAAGTTTCTCTTAGAATATACTATATAAGAGGCTTTATAAAATCTCTATTAGTTAACTATTCTTTTCTAGTATTTCTATATAGTAGTCTATAGAGAACTCTTATAAAAGAGGAAGCTTATCTACTTCTTCTTATATAAAGATATAATAAAGGTTCTTTAAATATTTTAATAAAACTTTTTAAGAGTTTATTTTAGATTTTAAAGTAAGAGTCTTTTAAATATTTACTATTAATATAGTAAAGACGCTTATAGTATTTCTCTTATACTATACTCTCTTAATTAATGCTTAGAAAGCTAGAGCGTCTACTATATAAGAAGTAGTTACTAATAACTTCTCTTTCTAGCTCTATAAATAGGTTTATAATTTATAAATAAAGATTAATTTCTTTACTAGTACTAAAGTAACCTTATTCTAATTAAGTTATAGATAACTTAAAATAATATTATAGTTAGCTCTATTTTCTTTTAGATAGAGCTATACGCGCTTTACGTACTCTTTTATATTAATTTTAAGAGAGGTAGCCTTTATTATATAAAACTATTACTTTATTATCTCTATAATAGCCCTCTAATAAGAGAGAGTAATATACAGAAGGTTAATTTTCTTTACGAATTTATTTAAGATAAATCTAAAAGTTAAGTATCTAAAGTTAAGTATAATAGAAGTATAAGTAATTATATTTACTAATAAGTATATAGTAATTAGGCTCTTATTTAGCTATCTCTGTTTAAACTTTAAGAAATCTTCTACGTCTAATAACGCTTTAAACTTTCTTTTATCTAGCTATCTCCGCCTAAACTCTATAAAGTTCTCTACTTTAGTTAGAACTCTTATTCTTTCTATTTTCTCTTAGTAGTAATATTTACTAAAAGGGGCTAGTTTTTTAACTTTTTAAGCTTAATAGTATCTTTCTTAAGTATTTCTAAGTCTTCTCTAGCTATTCTTTTTAACTTAGAAGAAGCTAGGAGTAGAGTAGAATTCTAATTATACTTACTAATAAAGTAAGTAGAGAATTTATAGTAGAGATAATCTTTATTCTTTTATTATACTACTATTACTTTCTTATTAATCTACTTAGCTTATTCTCTTCTCTCTTCTTATTACGATTAGAGGTTTCTAAAACGACTAGTATATAATTTAGTAGACTTCTAATTTATAGACTTAGTACTATAATTCTTAGTAGAGTTTTAGCCTATATAACTAGTTTACGTAAGATAGTTCTAAAAGAAGTTTTCTTTAATCTATTATATCTACTTTATTAGCTAATTAAGCGACTAATTATTCTCTACTTCTACTAAGACTATATAATTTTAAAGATTACTATAGAGGTCTTAGAGGTAGATTATTCTTAGTACTAGAGTATTATTCTATTCTCTAACTTTACTAGCTAGACGGTTAAATTTTATATAATATTAGAGTAACTTCTTAGCCTTCTTCTAATAAATTAAGTATAGTTTATTCTAAGCTTTTTTATTAGCAAGAAAGTTAGAGTATATTTTATTTAAATAGTTTATAAGTTCTAAGCTAGTTCTAAGAGAGTACTACTTACTCTAAGTAAGAGTAAGAATTACTAGAGTCTTTCTTAAATAGCTAAAGATATATCTCTAAGCGATATAATTATCTTCGTATCTATTATTAATTAACTTATTTTTTACTTAAATCTTAAATCTCGGCTAGTTACTGCGTACTTCTTTAAAGTATTCTAAGTTAAGGAGCTTTTAGTAAATAGACTAGAGTATATAGAGTTTAGAGTAGAATAATATAGACTAGCTTAGAGGCTATTAACTAGCGTTTATTATAAGAGAAGTATTTATAGAGAGTATAAGAGGTATTAGATTAAGTAAACTTATAAAGAGAGGGGTACTAGTAGTTAGAGAGAATAATTTATCTACTTATTTATTTACTACTTAGAGGCTTATATTAAGAGTATTTATTATTTCTCTTATTATTACTTTAAGCTTATTAATACTTATAGGCCCGCTCTCTCTTAGTAAAGATATAAGGTATTATAAGTTACTCTACACTCTAATAGCGTCTACTAGGTATTATTAGACTAATTATATCTTTATAGTAATATCTTCTTTATCTAAGTATTTATTCTAGAGAAATTATTTTAGGTTTAATATAACCTTCTCTTCTAAGTCTTTATTACGTATATAAATACTAATATTTATAGCTAAAGTAGAGATTACTAGCGCTTACTAATTTAAGAGACGTTTTTCTACTATATAGGAACTTAGTTCTATTCTATTATCTTCTTATTAAGAACTTATTAGAGTACTACTTAATTATACTATTCTTCTAAGTAGTATACTATCTATTTCTAATCTAAGTCTATAGTTACTATAAACTAATAGAGAGAGAGAAGGCGCTTTATAGTCTTCTTAGACTATTAGAGGTTTAAAGAATTATTAAGAGATTAAATCTAATATAAGAGATAGAACTCTAAAGGCTAATATTAAGATCCTACCTAATAACTTCGTATCTAATAAACTCTAGGTTATTAAGAGTATATTAGCTTAAGGCTCTTTAGTTAATTCTTAAGGCGAAGTATATTGCAACGGTTAACAAAGTAATAAGAAGTAATTTCTAACTAAATAATAGCTATTAACTAGAGAGAGTAATTATAAAGTACTACTAAGTACTCTATAGAGTATTATATATATAAGGTGCTTACGCTGCTTACTACGACTATTATAAGCGCTTACTTCTTAGCAGGTAAGTATTATATAACTTAGACACTAAATACCTTCTTAGAGTCTAACGTAGTACCTAGTTTCTTAGCGACTAATTACTAGTTATAAGTCGCGTATCGTCTAATCTAAGATCGTAATATTACCTCCTTTTCTTCTAGTAATTCGCTCTTAGATTACGTGCTTTCTTAGGTCTGATCTTAGCTAAGAGTAGAGTTCTATCGTATAATTTACCTCTCGCGCTATAATAGATAATACTTTCTATTATCTTTACCTTAGTTCTAAAATTTATTATTACGGTTACTTATCCTCTATCTTCTATAATTATTATCTTTTATCTAGTACTGCTTGTTTTATTATGCCTCTCTCTAGTTTAAGTACTAGTCTAAAATATTCAGAGTACGTTCGTCTAAGCCGTCTCTATATAAATATATCGTAGACTTTCTTAAATAAGACTCGTAAGAAGTACTTAAAGAAAGTTAAAAAGAATAAAGCGTTATTAGTTATAATTCTAGCTCAGCTAATGCGCAATAAAAAGATCCTAAAATAAGCTAAAGATAGAGCTAAATAAAAGGCTCTATACCTAATATTAGAGATAGATTTAGCTAGTAAGTTAGTAGATTTCTCTATTAAAGATATAAACTATCTCGCGGTAGATACTACTATTAGGTTTTTACCCTTAGTATAGTCTATACTAAATCTAATAGACGAGTTTATAGATACTATTTCTAAGATTACTAATAGTTCTTAGATAAGTTATTTAGAATATCTATTCGTCTAGTTATTTACCCTTTCTTATTCTAGTTACTTTAGTATAGTAGTAGATGTTATAGTTCTTTTAGAATTATTTAAGTAGTTACTTATAGTTACTTAGATTTACTTTAGGTTTCTAGGTATTTTTACTCTCTAAATATCTCTTCTACTTAACTAACTACTTCTAGTAGAAGCTGTTATCTTAGAATTCCTATTATCTAAATTCTTAGTATCTACGTAGTGTTTTTACTTTAAATTTACTATTCTTCTTCTTTATATAGTAGAACTTAGTTTAAACTAGCGTTTTAGGGTCTGCTAGTTCTAGTAGTAATATATAGAATATAAAGTATATCTTTACGTCGTTAGGTAGTTTAAGTCGATAATTTACTAGGCTAGTTTACTTAGAAATTAAAAATAGTCTAACTTTTACTTAGTCTAATTCCTTACTTAGCTAGGTTATTTATAAATTTTTTATAAGAAGATATGCTTTATCTCTCTTTTTTAGCTAAGATACCTTTTTTCTTTTCTAATTAATATATGAAATGCTTTTATATTACGCTGTTTCTAAATACTGTTTTATCTTTTTATAGATTTTTTATAATTCTTCTACGTCTTTTATTACTATTTCTGTTTTAATACTTAGTAATATAGTCTTAAAGAGGTTTAAATATCTTCTATAGTTCGCGTAGAATAGTATTTCCTTTATTACTTCTAATATTTTATTATTATACGTTAGTTATGCTATAAGTAGTAGTAAAACCTAATTATTCTATTATTTATTACTATATATCTTTAGATAGGTTTTTATAGTTCTATTAGTTCTTTCTATTTATCCGTCTATTTGCGGGTAGTAGGCTGTTAATAATTTCTATTTTATACCTAATTATACTAGTAACGTTGTCTAATAGTTAGATATAAAGAGTCTATCTCTATTACTAATAATTAACTATAGTATTCTGTGTTATCGTATTAACTAGTCTACTAGGACGTATCTTAGTTATTTCGCGGTATAGTTATTTCTAAAAGGTACTATAATAGCGTACTTAGTAAATTAGTTTATAATTACTAGTATAGTATTATACTTTATTCTAGTAGTAAGATCTATTAACTTAGGTAGTCCTATTACGAAGTCTATCGTAATATTAGTTTATAGTTTACTTAGTAGTTTAATAGATTATATCTCTCTATACTACGTATAGGTATTATACTTATTTTTCTAGTACTCTATATATTTACTAATAAAGCGTATAACTTTATCTTTTATCCTTATAAAAGTATAGTATCGTTAAATTAGTTCTATTATTTAGGTGATCTCTAGATATCTATATAATAGGTTATTATAGTATTATTTTATAACTATTTTCTATAGTTTCTTTAGTACTGCATTCGTAATTTATAGTAGTAAGTTAATTTATCTTATAGGTTCTAGTATACTATCCTAGTTTTACTTTAATATAGTAGTATTAGTTTTAGTTTTTTCCTCTACTATATTACTTCTTCTACTAAGTGTGTTAGCTCGTCCGTTTTCTTATTCTAATTAGTAGAGAATTTTAAACTTATACTATCTTAGCTATTCTGCCTATCTAATGTATCGTTCTATTAGTTTCTTTATAATTATAAAATAGGTAAGATTCTTATAATTTATTAAAATAGTAAGTTCTAAGTAGCTTAATACGTATACTCTCTAATACTTAAGTGCGTTTATAATTACTATAAGTTTCTTATTATATATATTATATTATTTCTCTAGTTCTGAGAATTTGCGTAAATAGTAAGTAATAGAGTGCTATTACCCTTCTCTTTCTTAGTTAATATAAGCTTCTAAGGCTAGATCTAATATATTAGTTTTAATTTATATAGATTTATTAGATTAGAATATTATAAGCGTTAGTAGTTTAATATATACTTACTTTAACGTTTAAAATGCGTTTTTCTATTTCTCCTTTTATATAAAGAGTACGTCTTTTTATGTAAACTTTATAAGTAGTATAGTTTTCTTACTATAGTCCTTAATAAACCTTTAGTTAAAGTTATAGAATTTAAGAAATTCTTAGATTCTCTTAACTATCTTAAGTCTTAGCTATTCTTAGACTATTTTAATCTTATCTAGGCTTATCTTAACTCCTTTTACTTTTATTTTAAACTCTAGATATTCTACCTCTTTTTTATAGAATTTATACTTCTTTAGGTTAAGTTATAGATTAGCTTTATTAAGATAAGTAAGTATCTTCTTATTATACTCTACGTATTCTTTAAGCGTTTCTAAGTATATAAGAATATTATTAAGGTATGCTATTATAAATTTATTTAGGTAGTTTCTTAGTATATTATTAATTATTACCTAGAATGTCGCTAGTGCGTTTATAAGTCTAAAAGATATAACTATATACTTATAGTATCTATATCTAGTTCTAAAGACTGTTTTCTACTTATTATCTTTTTTAATTTAATATAAGTAATATCTCTCTTAGAGGTTAAGTACTGTAAAATATTTCGCTTTACTAAAGCAGTTCTATAGTTTACTTATATTAAGTAGCAGATATTAGTTTTTAATCGTAATATTATTAAGTTTATAGTAATTTACGTATAGCTGTAGTTTCCTATCTTTTTTAGATATAAAAAGAATTAGATACTCTATAAGTAACTTAGATTCTTTAATAAATTTCCTTTTTAGATTCTTTTTAATATATTCTTATACTTCTTAGAGTTCTTTTTCTATTAAGCTGTATATAGGCTTATTTATTAAGTACGTCCCTTCTTTAAGATCTATCTAGTAATTCTAGAGTTAGTATTTTAGTAGTAAATCTTTATCTACTACTTCTTAAAAGAGATAACTCTATACTTTATATTTCTTTAGTATTATTAGTTCGTTTTCTTAAGCTTTCTTTTTAGAGCTTTTAAGAGTTATATCTTCTCTTATTAATCTTCTCTTTAGGTTTCTAATCTAGTTCTTATTTAGTATTTAAGAGGCTGACTGCTGTTATCTTTTACGCGTCTTTATTAAAGTAATATTATTTATTATCTTCTTATCTACTAGTATTTCTAGTTACTGCGTAGGCTTTATCCTGCGTATATATACGCAGTTCTTAAGTAAAAGCGTTTTTTCTATTTAATTAATTCTAGAGTTATGCTTTCTTAACTAAGGTAATTCTAAAACGATATTATAGGTAGCTAATTTAAAATAGTTAAATTTAATTATCTTTTTATATACTTCTATTTCTATGCTCGCGTTACGTATCTTATACGTAACCTTAGATTACTTAGGCATAGGTTGTCTATTTACGACGTAAAGTATATATAAGTATTATTTCCTTAATAGTTATAACTTTACTCTTATTACTACTTATTCTAAAATATAGTTCTCTTATACTTCGTAATCTAGTAACGCTCTTATTTTATAGCTATTAAGTATAACTTTTAGTTTAATAAGTTCTTTAGAGTTTATAGCTGCGAGGCTTCTAGGTCTATAATTAGAGTAAGTTATTAGCCTAAAAAAAACTCTATTATATTAGTAAATCTATTTTTCTACTTTTATTTTTAGTATCTTTAGTATTCTAGGTTTAGATATATCTACTATTTTCTTTAGTTATAGTTACTATTAAGTATTATTTATATTTATAGTATCTCCGCAGGATTCTTGTATTCTAGAAAACATAAATATTCGCGTTTATTTTATAAGTAATACGCGTACTTATCTTTATTATAGTTATAGTACTATCTCTTATACTTAGAGTATTACGTTAGAAACTAATCTACTCTAATTTTATTTAAGTAGTATATAGTATAGTTATCTCTTCCGCACTCTATCTATATAAGTTTAACGTATATAGGGTTTCTCTAGTTATAGTTATAATAGTATTTCTTATTATTTAAGATAGTAGCTTAGTTCCTCTTATTAATACGTATTTAGTATTAGTATTTAGGCTTTTTTTATAGTAGTTAGATTTTCTCGCTAGAATTCTTAGATAACTCTACCTTATCCTAGTTCTAATTACGCTAATATAGTATTAATTTATAGAGCTTATTACTTATATTACTATTTTATTAATATTCTTTATATTTTTATTTATATAATTATTATTCCTGCTTATTTAGTTATTCCTATAGTCTCTTTACTAAGGTATACTTTTCTAACGTCTTAACTAGCGTAATTTATTCTTATTAGCTAATTTACGTATTATCTTTTATTCTCTTAGTTATATTTACTCTTATCTAAAATAGTATATATAGGCTAGTCTTAAGCTTAAATTTCTATAACCTATTATATAGTTATTTTTAGTTTTATCGTTGTCGTTAATCTCTTTCTAGATTATATATCCTTATTATTAACTGTTCGTGTTATAGTAGGATCTTCTTCTAGGTTAGTATTACTATCTAATTCTTCTCTTAAGTAGGTATTCTTAATATATTAATTTATCTTTCCTTAGGCTCTTCTTTTATAGTTAGTAGTTCTAAGTATTATAGTATTATTATCTAGTCGTAAGTTAATAGATTTATTATAATTAATACTCTCTTAAGGTTCTTATCTTTAGTTATATATTCTTTAAACTCTTAAGCGTATTATTTCTTATCTTCTTTCTTTATATCTTTCTATTTACTCTTTTAAATTATATAGTAGTTAATCTCTTATATTAGCTCTTATTATTCGTCGGCGTCTAGCTATAGGTCTTATTAAACTTTTTATTTAATCTATCTAGTAGTTTTATATAGAATAAATAGTTCTATTACTAGCTTATTATTTAAAGTTTCTAGCCTTTACTTATTTAAAGTACCTTTATTTTTTAGGTCTACATATTTAAGTAAAGCTCTTTTATTATCTTATATAAAGTATTCTCTAAAGCGTTTAGCGTAACTCTCTTTCTTATTAAAGCTTATATATTCCTATTCTCCCTCTACTAGCGCGTAGTAGTTAATCTCTTAGATTAACTCTTATTTATCCCTATTATCTAGCTAGTTATCTTTCTAGATTCACACTCGTATTCTTTATACTATTATTTATAGTATAAAGGTACCGTTATTAGGTTCGTTTAATATAAGTTCTAGAATATCTTAGTCTTTACTAATATTATAGTTATCTTTAGTTAGGTTAGCGTTATTATTTTATTCTATTACTACTTCCTAATCTGTAATTTCTCTATTAGTAATTATTATATTAAGTTAACGTACGACTTTATTCTTTATTTAGTAATTCTAGGTATAATATTCTATCTTACTATAATTAAAATAGGTATTATTCTTTTTCTTATACTTACGCTTCTTTTTATAAGGCTTCTTCTAGTTATTCTTTAATATATTTCTAAACTAAACTTTTTCTATAAGGCTTAGTCTATAGGCGTTATACTTCTTTAGCTTATAGTTACGTAAGAATCTAATTTTTAGTAACTTATTATAACTGTCTTTAAACTAACTCTTAGCTCTTATCTTTAATTATAGCTTATATAGTTTAGTATTAAGTTATATAGCTTCTTAGTATAAGCTGTTTAGAGTACTAGTATCTGCTCTACTATATATTAACTTTATTTTAACTTTATTCTTAAGTTCTTATTAATATATTCTCTTAAGCGCGTTATTATTTTATTCCGTCTGTATTACATAGTATTAGAACTCGGCAGTATAGTTAGCTACTAAGTAGTATTATCAGAGTTATTAGATAGCTTATTTAACTACTAATTTTTTATTTACTAGTCTAAATACCTCTTATATATAAGTTTTAAAGATACTAAAGTCTTTAAATATTATAGTAATATTAGTCTTATTATTAGTATCGTCTAAGTACTTAACTAGGTATAGTTTAATCTATTTAAAAGCGTCGCCTTAAAGGCTATTTACTACTCTAACTCTCTTATTCTTATTCTCTATATTAGTAGTAGTAAT
>JAFHBV010000736.1:0-10286 GCA_019022785.1 Pseudomonodictys pantanalensis
AATAGTAGCTAATTCTACTTTAGATTAACTATAGACTATACGTTAAGTACTTTATATTTAGTATAGAGTTACTTATATTATTTTTACTAATTTAATAGGTCTGTAAGAATTATAGTAGAATCGTAATAAGTAAGAGTTATTATTATTTATTAATCTTTTATTAGTATTTATCTTTATACGCGTATTTACTTATATTTAGTTTATACTTATTATAACGTAGTCTGTATTCTAACTGCGCATTATCTCTAATTAGTATTAGAGGTATTTTTAGCGTTCTATATATAAATAGTAGAGGTAGTAAGACTCTTAATTATTAGATTTAATAGATATTCTATTTACGTAGTAATATTATATATATTTTAGATAGATATATATATTATCTATAGCTTTATATACTGTCTATAGCTAATAGGTATTTAGCTCGGCTCTTTATTTAGTTAGCTAGTTTAGCTATCTTACTTAGCTATCTAATAGGTATTTAGTTAACTATTTACTATTACTTATATTAGCTTCTAACTAATTATTAGTTTAATTATTAGTCTAGGTCTAGAAGGTCTACTAATCTAATAATAGTTCTCTATAGTTAGTTAATTATATTATTATTAGATTTTCTTAGCTATTAGTACGACTATCTATTCTTTCTCTATAGTTAGATTTAATTATAATATATTAACTTATTAAGTTTTTTAGTTTATCGTCTCTTTTATAACTAGCTATAGTTCTAAGTATTATATTATTATTATCTAATCGCGTATTAATAGATTAGTTATAATTAATACTCTTTTAAAGTTTTAATCTTTTATTATATATTCTTAAAACTCTTAAGTATATTACTGTTTATCTTTATCTTCTATTTCTTTCTATTCGCCCTTTCGTATTATATAGCAGTTAACTTTCTAAATTAGTTCGCGGTATTTATTAGTATTTAACTATTTATCTTATTAAATATAACGCTTAATCTATTTAGCTATCTTATAAAGTATAAAAGATTTAGTTTTTAACTTAACTTCTTCTTTCTTATCTAAAGTATTCTTATAATCTATTTTCTCTTTATCTTCTTACTATAGGTACGAAAGTAGGATACTATTCTTATAGTACGTAATATATTTCTAAAAGCGTTATATATATTCTTTTACTTATTTAATATTTATTTCTTCTTATTCTTATTCTTTTAGTATATAATATTCTACTACTTAGATCTACTAGCGTTAGTCTACTAAGCTTAGCTAATTATCTTATAAAATATATAGTATTATATAGTTTATAATTTTTTATAGAATAAATATATTATTATCTAGTTTATTAAGTACTAGTTTTAGAATATCTTAGTTTTTACTAATATTAATATTATCTTTAGCTAGGTCTTTTTATTCTAAGTAGTCTATTACTACTTTTTAGTCTACTACTTCTCTATCTATAATTATTATATTAAGTTAACGTATAACTTTACTTTTTATTTAGTAGTTCTAAGTATAATAATCTGCTTTACTATAATTAAAGTAGTTATTATTCTTTTTTTTATACTTACACTCTTTTCTATAAGACTTCTTTTAGTTTTTCTTTACTATAGTACTAAACCAGACTTCTTTTATAAGACTTAGTTTATAAAAGTTTTAAATTTTTAGTATATAGCTATAGTAGGGTTATTTTAGCTTTAGTAACTTCTTATAGCTTTTTCTAAACTAACTCTTTACTTTTATTTCTAATTATAGTTCGTATAATTTAGTATTAAGTTATATAGCTTCTTAGTAAAGAGTATTAAAAGTACTAGTATTTACTCTATTATATATAAGTTTTATCTTAATCTTATTTTTTAATTCTTATTAATATATTCTTTTTAGAGCGTTATTATTCTATCTAGTTTATATAGTATAGTATTAGAATTTAGCTATATAGTTAGCTACTAAATAATATTATTAAAGACGTTAAATAGCCTATTTTATAGCTAACTTCTTATTTACTAGCCTAAAAACTTTTTAGATTTATTTATTAAATTTATTATAATTCTTAAATATAATAGTAATATTAATTTTCTTATTTATATTATCTAAGTATTTAACTAAGTATAGCTTAATCTATTTAAAGACGTTACTTTAAAGGCTATTAACTACTTTAACTCTCTTATTATTATTTTTTATATTAGTAATAGCGATTTTAAAGTATAGATCTTATTATAGTAATTAGTAATTAAGCTTACTATAATCTTTATAGTATAGATTTAAATATTAAACTTTTTTAGTCTAATAGAGTATTAGATTATTATTAATATTAGATATACTTACTTAGAGGTAATTATAATATTAAGATTCTACTCTATATCTTCGCGTTTAATAAACTCTAAAATATAGAGAGTATATTAATATAAGACTCTTATTAGTTAATTCTTATAGCGTTATATATGCGATAGTTTAATAAGGTAAATAATAAGTAGTCTCTAACTAAATAATAGCTATTAACTAAAGAGAGTAATTATAATATTTCTATAGACTTATTATAGGTAAATATATACTTTAAGTACTTATACTACTTAAAGTAAGCTAAGTAAGCGCTTACTTCTTAGCGTATAAGTAGAGTTATATAACTAACTATTCTTAGAGTTTTTAGGCTTATTACTAAGCGCCTATCTTCTTATCTAGATATATAAGACTAGTTATATTTTATAGAATTATAATAAATAAGTTATAATACTATACTAGTAATTATAAACTAATTTACTAAGTACGCTAAGATAATACTATTTAATAGAAATTATACTTTAAAGTAATTAGAATATATACTAGTTAATAGATTAATATAATAATACAGAATTCTAAAAAAAATTATTAGTAATAGAGATAAGCTCTTTATATCTAACTATTAGATAATACTATTAGTATAACTAGATATAAAAAGAAAGTTATTAACAGTCTACTAATTATAGATAAATAAATAAATAAAAAGAACTAATTATAAAGCGTAAATCTTATAAAGTAAACCTCTTAAATTATTATAATAAATTAAAACTATTCTAAGCTAAAGAGATAAAAGAAATAAAGAAAAGAAAGAGATTTATAAAGAAGAAGTATAGACTAAGCCTAATTAAGCTTAGCGTAGTAAGAGTAGAGCCTTATATAACCTCTCTCTAAAGCCTCTTTAAAGCCCCCCTCTCTTTAGAAAAAGAGAGAGAGGTAATCTCTAGTCTCTAGCTCTTACTAATTTTCTATTTATCTAAAATAACTAAGTACTTAAATTCTTATCTTATAGCGCTTATAGTTTATATAGATCTATATATTCTTAATCTATTTTACTAATAAAATAGGTCTACTAATTAACTCTATTCTAAATAAAATCTCTAAATCTATAATAATTATATACTACTATAGCTTAAATATATATAAGAGATAGATTCTTAAAGACTTTAAGAATTTATAAAGCGTCTCTTTAGATAAGCTAAGCTTTAGATATTTAGTAAGATATAAGAGCGCTAAGAGTAGTCTAGTAATAAACTAAAATAGTAGACTTATAAATAGCTAAACGCTTATATTAGAGAATATATAATAAGTAAAGCTAGTAGAGTATCTTTTTAAGTTAGTATAACCTCTAAATTTACGCCTTCTAAAGTCTCTTTAGTTAAAATATTATATAGTTTAGAGATACTCTTAGAGAATCTAGCTATTAATATAGGTAATATAGCGTCTAATAAGAGATATTAGAGCTTAGAGAGCGCCTTTTTAAGTTAGTATAGCCTTTAAATTAGTATCTCTTAGAGTTTTCTCTAAGAGAGCCTTTAGTAATATTATAGTAGTCTAAGACTTCTAGCTACTAATATAAATAAATAAAATTTAAAAGTTAGTATATTAAGTACTATATAGTTTCTTACTAGATATTATAGTTATAGTAATTTTAGTAAGAGTTAGTTATTATAAGTAGCGCTTTTTAGACTATAATTACTTTTAGTAGATTATTTCTTTACGGCCGCTTTAATATTATAGTAAAGAATAAGATTAGAAGTAGTTAATATTATAGATAACTAGAATTACGTCTTAGTTAACTTAAGTGGTTTTCTTATAGTTAGTTCTAGTAGAAGCTTATCTTTTTTTATAAATTCTAGAAACTAATTCTCTTTTATAGCTTATAGCTAGTTATCTAATCTTTAGAGTAGACTAGACTTCTTAAAGTAGACTTTATAATAAGCTTTAATAAGCTTAGGCGTATTTATAAAGTCGCTAGCTAGATAGTAAGCTCTATTATTATTATAATTTATTTACTTAGTATAGTAGAGAATTATTTCTTAGAAAAGCTTATAGTTAAGAATCTCTTTAATTAGTTATTCTAAGTAATTATTTATTATAATAGGCGGTTCTTTAGGTTATTACTAACTAAATAGCCTAATACTAGCTTTACGTAGCCTATTTAGAGAGAATACTAGATAGATTTTTATATAGAGAGGTAGTTAGACTTTAAAAGAGTAGTCTTTTCTACGCAGTATTAGATAAAGTTTATAAATTTAATAATTTAGTTTTTATATTAGTTATAGCGATTTAAAGTTCTTTTTAATAATATAGATAAGGTCTTTAGGTCTAAAATTAGGCTTATAGTAGTACTTATTTACTTAGATAGCTTACTACTTTATAGCTATAGTTATATTAGATTTAGCGCTTTTAAGCGTTTTTTTTATAGTATTAGCTCTACGTTTAGTAAACTTCTAAGTCTTTCTAGCTATAAGAGAGATAGAGGTAATATTAGTATAAACTTAGTTACGCTAATTAAATAAAAACTATAGCTTACGGCTAAAGTCTATTTTATATAGACTAAAACTTATACTATTTTAGAGAAGAATAGCTTAGACTTAGTTTATAGAAGATAGTAAGTCTAACTAGTTATCTTAGTAGAAATTAATAAAGTAGCGAAGCTATTATAGTAAAATCTTATTATAAGCTTCTATTTAACTATTAGTTTACTAATAGAATACTAAAGAGGTAGCTTAGTTAATACTTAGTAATAAATATAGCTTAGCTAGAAAGTTACTAATAAACTAAATATCTTAATTAAAGGTAATTTTCTCTAAGAGGCTAAAGATATAGAAAATATATATATAATATATCTTAGTAGTATTTTAAATAGTAATAGTTCTATAGTATAGTAAAGCGAAGCTGCGCTTAAATAGATAGTCTACTACTATAAATACTTTATTATACTCTTTTTTATTAGAAAGTAGCGTAAGAAAATTAATACTAATATATTACTATAGCTTATTAGAGATATTAAGTAATTATAATAGTCTAAGTATCTTATTATAAAGTTTATAGAACTATCTATATTTCTTATATATATAGACGTAGATTTCTACGTTATTCTATATCTTACTTTAGTAGTAACTTTCTCTTAAGAGGCTTAGAGTTTTAGAGATACTAAAGTAGGTAGAAGCCCGCGCTAAGTATATAAACTAAACTATCTTAGTTTATAGATTATTAACTTTAAGTATAATAAGTCTTTCTTAAAAGATAAGTAAGTCTAAGAAGTTAAGTTAGTAACTTTTCTTCTCTTCTTACTAAGCTTTCTTATATAGTTCTTCTAGACTAGCGTAGTTATAATTTACTATAATTAGCTATAAGATAGAGTCTAGTAAAGAGACGTATTTATAAGTAGTCTTAATCTTATTTAGAGCGTTTATTATAACTATTAGAATAGCTATAAAGACGTCTTAAGTAGTACTTAAAATATACTTTAAATAAAGTAGAGTAAATATTCTTATAATAGTAGCTTTCTTCTTCTACGTTTTAATCTCCTTCTACTTATAGAAGAGAGTATTAGCTATAATATTAGTAGTACTAAGGTAGTAAATAATAGTAAAGTTAAAGTTAGTAAGCTTTTTTATCTATTCTACTTATTAACTATTTAATTAGTACTTAGTAGTAAAATACTTAAGCGCTTTATAGTTAGTAAGAATTTAGAAGAGTATCTCTTATAGAATTTAGAAATAGAGCTTTTAGTTAAATAGATAAGCTATAACTATAAGTATTTTCTTATTATAAATATTATAATTTATTTTTATAGTAGATATTATTTTATTATAAAAGAAGATAGAACGCTATTTATTATTATCTTATAACTAAGATAGTACGCTAGTAATAATACTACTATTAGTATTTATTTTTATATATATTTTTTAGTAGAGTAAGTAAAATATAAGTATTTTATTAGAGGTTATAGCTTATTTTAGGCGCTTAAAAGAGCTATATTCTTATTTATTAAGAGATTAAAAAGCCTCTTTCTTAGTTAGCTAAATTAGAGATTAGTATATTTTACTAAAGTTCTATATCTATTTATAGTAGAAGTTATAGAATCTAAAAAAACTCTATAGTAATTTTAGAATAATTAGTAATTTCTAATTTTATACTATAGTAGTTTTCTTAAAGTCTATATAGACGCTGCTAGTATTAATAATAAAGCTAAGAAACTTAGTTTTAGTAATAGTAAACTTACTTTTTTTAATATTAGCTTAGAGATCTATCTTTTTAAGGCGCTCTAGAATTTAGTAGATATATTCTTTATATTCTAGTAAGTTATCTAAGTAAACTAAAATATTATTAAGGTAAGTAGTATAAAACTTATTTAGTAGATTCTCTAAAATAGAGTTAATAAAGCGTTAGAATATAGCAGAGCTATTATATAAACTAAAAGAAAGTATATTATATTTAGAAATTCTATAGCGCGTATAGAAGACTATTACTTCTTTAGAGCTTAGTAATAGATATATCTAGTAAAAGGCTTAATAGATATCTAGTTTTATAAAGACTCTTATCTTTAAAAGAGATTATAAAGTCTTTTAAATTAGTAGTATAGACGTAATATCCTTCTTTATAATTATATTTAATTTACGGTAATTAACGTAAAACTGCTATTTACTATCTACTTTCTTTATAAAGAGAATAAGTAAGATAAAACTAGTCTTACTTCTTTTAATAAAGCCTCTTTTAAAGTAATTCTTAAGATATACTTTAAGAAGCTTAAGGTATTTTAGAGATATTTTATATAGTAGGCTCTTAATAAGCTTATCTATACTTTTAGTAAGTATAATTTCGTAGTTAATACTAAGTTAGTATAAAAATAGCGCGTTAGACTTAGCTTTAAAGAAGTACTTTAAAGTAGCGCTAGCCTACTCTATATAGAGAAGCTTATTATTTAATAGCTACTATATATCTAACTTAGTATTTAGAGAACGCTTTTTATAGATAATTAACGCTACTATCTTAGTAATATTAATAATACTAATAGTTAACTCTTTTTATTTAGAGGTAAGATTAAAGCCTAGTACACTAATAAAGTAGTAATTAATTCTAGCGAATAATAAGTCTTCTTAGATAATATAGAGTTAGTAAGAGCTTTTAGAGAATAAAGCTAAGTTCTCTTTATATATAGAGTAGAGATAGTTCTCTATCTTATAGAGATTCTTATAGTAGTTTAATTATTTTATAAGCTTAAATAAGTTTAAGTAGCGCTCTTTTATAATAGAGCTCTAATATTATTTTAGCTTTTAGATTAACTAGTAGGCCTACTCTTCTTACTATATAATTATAACTATATCTTTTATAAGTATAGTAGTTACTTTTATAGCTTAGTCTTTCTTCTTTTTATATTTATAGAGTTTATATAGTAGGCGCTCTTTAGAAGCGTCTTATTTAAACTTAGTAATAAATATATAGTTAGAGATATCTAGTAACTAGCAGAGTTTCTTACTATATAAAAAAAAATATAAATTTAATATAAGAGAATCTTACTTTTTAAGTTTCTATAATATCTTTTACTTCTAAATATTAGCTTCTAATCTAGTATCGTAGGCCTTAGCGTTACGCTAATATTCTAAAAAGTAAGAGATAAAAGACTCTTAAGAAATAATTATATAAGACTAAATTTAGAGATAGTAATTATTTAGCTACTTTAGATAGTAGTTTACTAAATCTATCTTTATACGTATTATCTTAAAAAACTTATACTCTATAATTATATTATAGTAGCTAATATCTACGAGGATAAACTAAGTAGTAACTATACGCTAATTAATTTATAACTCTAGTTAAATAGCTTCTAAAACTTACTCTATTTTAGCTTCTTAGTAAGTTTTAAAAGTTATTAGTTTAGATAGTTTAGTAAACTAGAGTTAGAGTAATTACGTAATCTTATTTTTATATCTCTTATTTAGAGTATTTAAAAGACTAGCGTTTATATTAAGTAGCGCTAGTTTATAGGCTAATTCTTTACTATATAATATAAGTATTATAGAGATAGTAAGAGAGTTATTATTAAATAGTATATTAAGTATAAGTTTATTACTATTAATTACTCTAATATAGTATACTAAAGAGGAGTCTTTCTCTAATATTCTCTATTTAAAGATAAGTCTAAGTTTAAATTTAAAGACTTATCTTTTTTATTATAATTAGATTAGTAGGTAGTATTATTCTTAATATTAGATTAGATTTTTATATAGATTATATTTATATATACCTTATAAGTACGTTAGTACTTTATAGTTTATTCTTTAAGATAGTAGGTATAGTAGTTCTTCTTTATTACCTATTCTCTTAATAGAGTTAGTTTAGGTATAAAAGTATTAGAAGGCTTATAGAATTAGAGAGTATTCTTAGATAAGTTACGCGTAGAGACTCTTTAAGTTCTGCGTATTATCTATTCTTACTTTTAGCTCTATTTAAACTATATAATGTAGTTAGTAGCTTAGATATAGTCTATAAGTTTAGTATATAAGATATATAAGTTCTTTATGTAAATAGCTAGAGGTATCTATAGCTCTATTACTAACTTATCTATAAACTCTATCTTCTATTTTAAAAGAAGTAGCTTAGTAGTAATATATAGTTAATTAAACTATAAAATAAACTAGTTAAAGTTAGTAAATTAGTTTTAGCGTAGATATTTAAAGTAGTTTTAAGCGTTAAGAGCTTTATAAAAGTTATAAAAGAAAGTTAAAAGTACTCTTTAAACATCTTATATAATATAAATAAAGTTATTTAATAAGTAAATATTAAGCGTAGTAGCCGTAAACCTCTTAAGATAGCTAGTAATATAGTATTAGATTAGCAGGCCTCTTAGACCTAGACTAATAATTAGACTAATAATTAGTTAGAGGCTAATATAGGTAACAGTAGATAGTTAACTAAATGCTTATTAAATAGCTAGGTAAGGTAGCTAAAATAGCTAACTAAACAGAGAGCTAAGCTAAATACTTATTAGCTATAAGTAGTATATAGAGCTATAGATAATATATATATCTATCTAAAATATATGTAATATTACTACGTAAATAGAATATTTATTAAATCTAATAATTAAGAGTCTTACTACCTCTACTATTTATATATAGAATGCTAAAAATACCTCTAATACTAATTAAAAGTAATACGTAGCTAGAATATAGGCTACGTTATAATAAGCGTAGACTAAATACAGATAAATACGCGTATAAAGATAAATACTAATAAAAGATTAGTAAATAATAATAACTCTTACTTATCGCGATTCTACTATAATTCTTACAGACCTATTAAATTAGTAAAAATAATATAAGTAACTCTATACTAGATATAAAGTACTTAACGTATAGTCTATAGTTAACCTAAAGTAGAATTAGCTACTATTATTAAAACTAATAATACTAAAATATCTATAAGTATCTATATATACGCCCTTAAATACCGTAATAACCTAATATAAAGCGTAATATACCGCGGAGCGTAGTAAAGACGTCTAAATACTTCTATTTTTACTAAGTAAAGTCTCTAATCTTTTAAATACTATAAAAAGATTATATAAGAAAGATATAGAATAATATAAGAATAATCTAGAAGTATATAAGATCGCGGATAAAGAATACTAATAAAAAAAAACTAGTTTAGCTAAGATTACTAAGCTATTTTAGATAATAGTATTATTATACTTATTTAGTAACTACTATATACCTAGTAAGCCTTACTAAATATAGCTTAGTAACTTAGTAAATACTACTAGAATATAAGAAGAAGATAAGCTTAATAAAGTATAAGAGAAATACCTCACAGCTCTTAAGCTAATATAAAATATCTTCTAATAGAATATATAGCTTATAGAAGTAGAATACGCTATAACTAATAGAAAATTAGCTAAGATCTCTAAATACGTAAATAACTAATTTATTAAAAAAGACTTTATAAAGGCTACCTAAAAGAACTTTTCTATATAAACTACTTTATTTAGTAAATAAGACCTATAAGATAATAAAGTTTAAGTATTAGATATAATACTATAATTTA
>JAFHBV010000737.1:0-10279 GCA_019022785.1 Pseudomonodictys pantanalensis
CCCTCACACCCACCGAAATCCCCACGCCAACCCACCACACGACAAAAATAACCCTCGAAACCTACCGCACCCTCCTCGGCCTGCCCACCTCGCGCGCGCCCCTCCCACCACCAACCCACCTCCCGCGCTGGTGGCCCTCCGCCCTCACCCCGCACGCCACCTACACGCCGCTCCCGGACCCCGAATCAAACCCCGGCATCTATCCCACCATCCTTGCGCAAGAGCGCCTCACCGCGACCCACCTCACCCTCTACAAAACCCTCACCTACGGCGGCCTGATCACCCAGCTCCTGCTCTCTGCGCTCTTGATCCTGCTCGCGTCGGTGCCGTCGAGCCATCATGTCGCGATTGCGGTGTTTGGCGCGCTGAATGGGGTGATAACGGGGGTGCTGGCGCTCGTGGGCGGGCAGGGGTTGACGACGAGGTTGGTGACGTATAAGGATGGGTTGAGGGGGCTTAGGGAGAGGGTCGAGTGGTTGGAGAGGGAGCTCGAGGCGGGGATGAGGGAGATCGAGTATGGGGAGGTGTTGGGGTTGAAGGCCGAGTATGAGGGGTTGAGGGGGGATGAGGTGGTTAATCGGCCGGATTTTTGGGTTAGTGGGGGAAGGGCGAGGGGAGAGTAGAATATTGGCGGGTTGGAGGNGGTATGGGGCTCAGAGGCGGTCTTGGAGGTTTGGATAAAAGCGTGGTGGTGTCGTGCGGTTTAGATTTACTGGAGGAGATGGAAGCGGAAGGAGTGCATCGTTGAGAGTATTTGTGTGCTGTCTTTTTCGTCGTCGTCTGCTCTATACCACCCTGTTTCCGTTTTTGTTAATCGTCGTTGGACAACGCCTATAATTGTCATTAGCACATCGTTGCTACTACCGGGAAGAAGAAACCCGATTTTGTTGGTCAACCTCCATCTTTTGGTCTTCATTCCTGCTGAGTTACCCCTACACTGCAGTGATGTTAGCTGCGAAACCTGGTCGCACCAGTATACCGCATCCGACCCAAAACAGGCGAGGCAGTGTACAAGAAGTCGTTGAATTTCGCCATTCGATCAATCTAATGACATGGTCACTCCCACCCATGGCGCCAACCCTACTCGTTCTCACTCGATTCGGTACCCATTCAGTATTTATCGGCCGTGAATCATGTGTGAACTGCAGGATGCTGCGCCTTACTGTGTTTTCTCTTGTGTTGGTGTAAAGTTTGCGGCTTAGCTAAAAAATGCGCACGAACAACTCTCTCCTGATCGGCCGTGAAACTTCTTCTCTAGGTCCTCTCTTTCTTTCCAGCCAGCTTCGCCGCTTCCTCCTGCAGCTTCTTGATTGTCTCCTCGGATGCCTCGACCTCGCCTCGATCTGCCTTGACCTGTGTAGCTCGTCAGCAAGTAGTCCTTCTTCCAGACGCTTCCGCCACTCATTCATCTCCACCGCTTCCACCGCTGATACCAATTGGGTGGACGTACGATGCTCTCGCTATCACTCGCCAACCCTTCGTGCCAGTGTCCCTTGCCCTCCTTCTGCTTCTTCAGCAAGCTGTCCTTTTCCTTCTCCACCTCCACCGATCGGGTCTCGTCATCTGTTCTATATTAGCCAATGCTCTCCATCCATCTCCTTAACCCCTTCATCCTCCCCTAACCAGCTCCAATGCAGAAGAAGGTGTGTGGGCATGTGGAAAAGCCAGGCTTACGGAGATGCGATTCCTTCCCTGCCGCGCGCACTATCGACGAATGGAATCCAGCTCGCTGAGCGATGCCGTACGAGGCAGTTGGGAAGCGGCGGGTGGCCAGAGCGCGAAAAGTCGACATCGTGACTGATCACTCGATGGTATTGCGTTCGAAGCTGGGGTTCCGGTGACCGAAGGTGGAGGACGTGTGGGGCCTGTCGGGCTCGTGCAACTTCCTGCTCGACGCAAGGACGTTGACTTCTGGGCGATTTGTGGTTGCTAATGCCCAATTGAATGTCTCAGAAGGTCGTGAAGTGTTGTTGGAGGTTCGGAATGCCTGAATGCTGCTGGGGGTTGTAGCTTTGGAATTCCTCGGCAAGACTTTATGAGGATGACGTCAAGCTGCCAGACGGCCCAACGGGGTCAGTATTACGTACAACCGAGGGGCCAGTCGCCGGCTGCGAATTTGCAAGCATCTTGTTCACCTGCATCCGGGAGAACGAGCAGAGACATGTGCAAATGTACATGTCTTCTTGGAAGTTGGGTGCGTTCACGATGTCTAGCTGCGAGTGCTGGATAAGCCTAACCGTAGCGTGAATACGTGCTTTTTGCGGCCGCAGGAACGGCACCTCGTCATTTTGCGATGACCCTAAGCTGTAGACGGCTGCTTTAGCTTCACAAGAGTGCGTCAATTGATGGCTTCTTGGTGGCTGATCTGTGCTGCTCCTGTCATCAAAAGTCGCAGATGGGACGAAACCATGGCCTCAGTGTGAGGCCCTCCGCGAAGCCCCTTACCCCGCTATATGGCGGAATCTGAAACGACAACAACGGGAAGTAAACAGAGCTGGCGCCAGCACTGAATTGCTCAATTGCCATGTCTACAGTGTGGTCGTTTTCACCGGCAGATTCGAAAAGTAGCGTGAAGAGTAATAGCTGCGATTCCGTATCCTAAGATAAATCACTGCCCCCGAACGAAGCTCGTTCGAGGCGTGTGTTGTACGAGGAGAAACAACCCCATATACCAGAAGCGAAGGAGCACCCTAAAAGACATTCAAGAAGCTTCGCAAGATCGCCCAAGACTTCCACATATCCGGGGGTGTATCGAAAATCCTCATACAACGAAACGAAAAGAGTCCACACGCTTGGCTTACGTGAATCATCCCAGCCGTACAGTACCAAGAGACAGCCCACAGAGATGGAGAGAGATATGCAAAGCCCAACCCAATAACAAGACACCCGATCGACAACACCACCGCTTCCAATAAACTTTATCGCGCCGTGGTATACCAGCTTCCCAACCTTGACACAAAAGAAATCTACCCTTTGTAAGGCCCCATGACGGTGGCCGGGTGACAATAAGTTAACATCGCGCGCTACAGAACACCATTGCTGCAGCTGAAAATTTTCTTGAGTCTTTAAAGCGTCGATAGAACCGAAAGATGAGACCAGAACACCGAGTTTGCAGATCGCCGTAAAATGCGTAGCGCTGGAAGGCATGAGACCAGAGCGCTCTATCCGTAATGTTTTCGCTAGATTGCAACGCCGTCGCCGAGTCCAAGTGGTATACCCAAGATGGTCGAAGGAGATATCGTAGATTTGTACAGGGAGAGTCGATAGTATAGACGGGTGATCCTCCGGAGGATATCGGAGAAGAGAATTAGATCCTGGAATGACATGCTCGGAGGAAGGGGGGTCACCGTGGGCCGAGCATGTAGGGTTAGCCACTAGTCTAGCAACGTAGAACATCGCAATGCAATCCAAATAAAACGCCTAGCCTCGTGCCAGCCGGGCTTTTACCAGCGTCGGAACTGTTGCTGCATCTGTCGGTTGGGGGAGACAGATGGTGGGGGGCTAGCAACAGCGCGCGTGGTAGGGTCGACGATAGGGATGGCATTGCGAGTTCGTTGAGCTAGTGGCTGGTGGAGTTTCGTCTGCGACGAGTTGCTCGATTGATAGGTGGCCGGTGTATATGGATTGGGGGCAGAGGAGAGAACAAAAGAAGGGGTGGGCTGAAGCTGGTGCTGCAGGGGCGACTGTTGAGGAGAGCCGCTGGACAGCGAGGAGCGATCGGAGCCGGAAGAATGTATGGATTGCAGCTGTTCGTCGCCAGTCAGTGTCTGGAGTTGCGATGACATGGACGGGTGGCAAGTATCCAAGGGCGGGAGCGCTGATCGACTTACATCATCCTCGGTGAGCAGATGGAACGGGCAGAACACCTCGTCGTCTTCCAGATCGAAGGACCTGGCGGCCTCGAAGTCGCGACGGAATGCGACCGTCGTTGGCGCCTCGACGACGAACTCTTTGGGTGTCCTGACCTGGCGGAACTGCTTGTGGTTCTGGGACGCCGCCAGCCTCGGCCCCCTGCGAGATCGGGGGCCATGATGATGGCTGTGTGTGTTCATGTGCGAAGGGCCAGAGTAGCCACCGAAGAAATGCGACATGGCAATGGTGCTGACAGCTTGAGCTTGGGATGGGGGAAGGTGGGAGAGGGTGCGTTGTTGAGGGCCGGGCTGAAAGCGGTGTGGAGTGACACAGGGTCAGAGCAGCGGCTTCTTTGTTTTGATTACGTCGGATGCGGCGGCAAGGGGCGCGGGACTGCACAGATGACGGCGAAGAGGCGAAGGGCGAGGGAGGATGGTATTAAGAGAGAATGCGACGGGTGGCGGTGTACAGCGATGTAGAGAGAGGTCTGCGGAGAGTGGTAGCTTTACGCTGGTGAAAGCAGAGCGACGGACGAGGCAGGCACGGCTGGTTGAAGAAGGCGGCGGTGTGAGAGGGCGGTCGGTCCGTGCTGACGCACGGGCACCTGGCGCTGCGCGCTCATTGGGCCCGGGACTCACTAAAAGTGGGCCGGTGGCAAGAGCGAGCCCTGCTTCGCTCGAGGCCGTCAGATCGCCATTCCGGTCCCCCCAGCGGCTGCGCTGGCAGGCCGCAGAGAGACAGATGCCCACCCATCCACCCACCACGCACCCTGCACACAACAGTCATGTCTCTGGCCTGGTGGAGACTCGCTGGCCCAGCAGCCGCCCATGGTTCCTCTCGCCTGGAGCGGACGGCCGTCGTCGCTCTCTGGGGGGCTGCGCAGACCCTCCGGACCAGCCTCGTCGTGCCCATGTCGGAGAGGGGGCGAAGCCAAACACTCTTTCATGCGAGGGCTGGAGGCCGGCACGAATCCCTGCTAGCTCCTGGGCAAGGTCGTGGGCTGGCATCGTGACCCCAATTCGTGAGCGACGCCAATTATCAAGCAGTCGGCAGACCGCCTGCCCTGCAGGAACTGCGCTCACGCCCTGCGCTCTCCACTGCTCGTCTGTCGCGGGCCCGTCTGAATCTCTTCTCATCCCGATGCCTGAATCCGCATCCGCATCCGCATCGCCAGCTCCGCCAGAGCCTCGACCGCGCTACCAGCCATCGGAGACGGCGCTAGAGTGGCTGGAGGGTCCGCCGGCCGATGGCGCCCAAGGCATGCAGAGGAACGCATCGTCCCTGTGGGAGCTCGCATCCGATTGTTCTCGAATTCGGCCTTTTGCTCCGCGTGCTGGACGCTCAGTGGCCGCGCAACAACAAGAGCCGCCGGTGCTGGTGGTGCAGCCCACAAGCTTCCTGGTCTGACACCACCCCGCTCCCACTTTCCATCTCGCCGTGCGACCTGGCGAAACGTTCCCTCCTGCGCAAGCCAGCATGCAGGGCTCAACCAATGACGGCCAAACTATCAATGGTGCGCCATTTTTAGCGTCCCAAACACTGGAAATGCTCGCCGCACCCTGCGCTGGTTTCGCTCTTCGAAAACACCTCTGGCACAAGCCAAGGCCTCTAGCATTGACACTTGGCGATTGAGTGCTCGCCCGACAGCAAGCAAGCAATATAGGCGAAATCGCTTCCCCAACGTCGAGTGGACGGATTGTCACAGCGTCCTGGGGCATGCCGCTTATCTGCATCATGGTGGACTTGGTGGTCAGCACCCAAATTAAAGCACTGCGCTGCGCAGCTGCAGCGTGAGGGTGGCGCGGTCGTGGTGCTACTGCCCCTCCTCAATCATCGTGCATCCCTTGAAACGTGGAAAAGTCGACCTCTTCGAGTTTGCGTCTATTATCTCTTGACGAGCGCAAACCCCATTGTCACGCAGGAAGCGGACTTGATGGCGTGTTCTCGTCTCTTGTCGCATGGTGCACATTGTCCGTCTGATGCGGTAGTCCGAGATCGCAATATGGCGAACCCCGTCCATGTCATCATAGTACTGCCCTTCGAATTACACCGCCCTGGAACATCCGACGCTTATCGGATACGGCTTCAGGTTGACGACCGCTCGTCATTTGTCCAATCCTCGTGCTTTGACAAATTTGGCAATCTGGTCTTTGCACGTCTTGTCCGTGTACGACTCCCATATCTCGTAGAGTGATATGAGCTCCTGCGTGCACTCAACAACGGCTTCTATATCAACAGCGCTTTCTGCCAGCCAGTCCACAAGTTTCTGGACCCTGTTCGGCGTTCCCTGTGCGGCGCCTCCCCGAGCGTTGCCCAGCGTCTGGAGTGCATTCGCTACCCCTGCAGCGTGCACCTGAAAATTGCCTTGTGTGGGTTTGAGGACAACGGCAAGGAACATGGCTGTGATGGCAATAACGTGCGGCGCATGGAGGATGGGAAGGTCGGTTAGGTAATGATCGTTGATGATGGACCAGGCGAGTGCGTTCTCTTCCTGTGTCAGCTGAAACTGCGTCTGCAATTCTGCCAGGCTGCGATATGGATGGTGAATGATGAGCTGTGAGTTCATCTCTGATATCAGGGTAAACTCGCACTCGCCGATTTTGGAGACCTCGTTGAATGAAGTGTCTAGATTGGGGGTCAGATTGGAACCACAGCTTTGGAAGTAGCTTACCCCAGCAATGGCGAGCCTCCGCAAGCACCATCCTAATGTGCTGTGGGCATTCCTCCATTTTGCAAGCCAGGTACAGAGCTGTGGCTAAGACGAGGGCAGGGTTGGTTCGTCGGATCTCTACCTTGAGGTAGAACCGCCGAACATAGACGAGCGCCGTAGCCAGAGCCTGCTGCCGAATGCCTAGTGGTCTGGCCATTTTGGATAGCTCTGCAAAGGTTTCGGTCAGCGGGGATCTCAGAATGTAATCAATACTCACGGTGATAGAAGTAAATGTTGAGGAGGCGTCTGTCCGGTAGAGGGTACATGTTGATCAGGTTGCGCTCTGAGTCTTCGAGGTGCTTCCGCTCTTGGGCGATCTGTTGCTTCGTAAAGGTCCAGAACTTCCGTTGGGTGGAGTCCCAATAGTTGGAGGCCATGTTGTCCTGCTGTTCCCCAACAAAGATATCTTCTTGAAATGGTTCGACCTGGGTCCTTAACGAATGCCGAGTATAGAGGCCTGTTAGCACCTGGAGCTGGGTCCCCAAGGGAATGCAGCCGTGGAACGTCGTCAGATCCCCCCGTTGTCCCCCTCTGGCTCAAGGCAGAACCTGAATGCGTGCGAGCTGTTACGGGGGAAAAAAAGTTCCGGGAGGCCTAATCGTGACCGCTGAAATGATAACGCGGTCAAGGCAGCCTCGGAGCACATGCAGGCTGAAGATGGAGAGAGCAATAGGTGTGTGTATCTATCGGAGATCTGGTCGGCGGTGATGGCGAATAGGGCATCCTGGCCATCACGAAATTCTTGAATCCATGTTGCTGGGAGTGATGTTCACGCTGGTGCCACACGTGGAGGTGCTTTCCCTTGGTGTGGTGCCGAAGAAGCCGCGCTAGGCCGATTCAGGGCGCATCGACGTTGCGTTCGAAGCTTGACCAACATCATAGCGCCCCGCTGGCTTTGATCATCCCGCACCAGATACACATGTGCCCTTCCTTTTCGCTGCCATTCTTCCTCCAATTCACCTCGTCTGGCCGGCCTCTGACTTCCATTGCAAGACGCGACTACAGCCATGATAGACCACAGATAGCGACACGATGGATCTCGAGACGACGGACGCCCAGGATGCGCGGGTGGATGCCCTATGGGCGACCCTCGACGTGCGGAAGCAGGGCCATCTAGACCTCAATGCGCTTAAGAAAGGGTTGCGGAAGATGGACCATCGTAAGACTGTTTGGTGCCCTGGAATTGGCTGCAGCTAATTGAGGGCAGCTTTGAAAAACGCCGACGAGATGTTGACCGAGGTCATGAAAGCGGTAGATACGGACGGCGACGGACGAATACAATACAACGGTCAGACAAATGCGGCGAATGGCTCCTAGGTTATGCTGACATGCTGCCATGCAAGAATTCCGTTCGTTCGTTAAAGCGACGGAGAGGGAGCTGCTCTCACTCTTCAAGAGCATTGACTACAACCACGACGGCAAGATATCGAGAGACGAGCTCAAGATTGCCTTCAGCCGCGCGGGTCTCGCTGTACCCAACAGCAAACTGGACGGCTTCTTTGCAGAAGTGGACACCGACAGCGATGGATCCATAAGCTTCGAGGAATGGCGGTATGTTTCCACGGTTCGCTTTGGCTTGGCGAGACCGCACACACACACTTACACGAGAGCGTTCACTGACTCCCATTATAGCGACTTCCTCTTATTCATACCAGCCACCGCGCCAAATCTTCGAGCGGTGCTGACGTACTTTCAAGCTTCGACCCACATCAACCCTGAGGGCGACGTCCAGATTAGCGACGACACGATCCAAGGTTTAGGTACTGCACAACAATTTCTTCACATTTTCTTCGGCTCTCTTTTCCTCCTAGTAAAAGCCCCAACACAGTCGCCCCCCTCTCACCCTCGTCCCTCTCATGATCAACTGTACGAAATGACTTCACCCGCCGAGCTTTCGCATTCTGCAGTTTCGCAAGCCCTCCCGCCACGTTACGATGTTGAGGCCCTCCGTGCTCCCATCGCCGAGGTGCACCAGGGTATTTCTCAAGGGTTCATGACCGTGCTGATTGCTTGTGTTCCCAATCCAGGCTATTTCGTGGCGGGAGGAATTGCAGGCATTGTATCCCGTACCTCCACCGCTCCTCTCGATCGTCTCAAAGTCTACCTCATCGCCCAAACCGATGTCGCGCAAGAGGCTGTCTCCGCCGCGAAATCCGGCAACGTCTTCCGCGCCGCTGCGAATGCTTGGCGGCCGCTGGCCGCGGCTACCAAAGAGCTATGGCAAGCCGGTGGCATGCGCAGTCTTTACGCTGGTGAGTGTTCTTCTAACTATCATATGGCTCTTGCTAACTTGTGTAGGGAATGGGTTGAATGTGATAAAGGTGATGCCGGAGTCGGCGATGAAGTTTGGTTCCTACGAGGCAAGTATTGAGGGCTCTCGAGCAAAGCGGGCTTCCTAACCTCAGCAGGCTGCGAAGCGCGTCTTTGCTAAGATAGAGGGCCACAATGATCCTCTTAAGATCCATGAGTGGTCCAAGTTTGTCGCTGGGGGGTTGGCTGGTGAGTGTGTTCATTCTTTCGGCGAATTCGATTTCTGACCCTCTCTAGGAATGGTCTCCCAGTTCGCCGTTTACCCTATCGACACTTTGAAGTTGTAAGGGCTCGACTCATTGCTCGAAAACATGTAATGCTAACCATTTGTCAGTCGCATGCAGTGCGAAACCGTCGCCGGCGGGCTACACGGCAACCGCCTGATCTTCGCTACAGCAAAGAAGATGTGGAACACGGGCGGAATTGTCGCCTACTACCGTGGCCTACCCATGGGTCTCATCGGTATCTTTCCTTACGCCGCGCTGGACCTTGGCACCTTCGAATATCTCAAACGCACAATCACAGCCCGGAACGCCAAGAAGCGCAAATGCCACGAAGAGGATGCGGAGCCAGGCGGTATCGTCACCGCTGCCATTGGCGGCTTCTCTGGCGCATTCGGCGCAAGCGCAGTCTACCCTCTGAATCTTCTCCGCACACGTCTGCAAAGCCAAGGCACGGTTCTCCACCCTCGAACCTATACCGGAATAATGGACGTAACGCGCCAGACGATCAAGGGTGAAGGTGTCAGAGGGTTGTTCAAAGGCCTCACGCCAAACCTGCTGAAGGTCGTACCCGCCGTCTCAATTACCTACGTGGTATACGACAAATCCAAGAAGGTCATCGGGCTACGGTGAGCAGCATGTGCCTCTGAAATGGTCGGATGGATTCCCTGCTGGCACACACCCCATTCGTCTTGACATAAATCACCGACACCCCAACAGTGAGGACCAAAAGAGCATCCCCTCACACCTACAACATGGCCTATCTGATCCCCTTCCCGCGACCTCCCCTTATACGTTGCATATAGAGATACCCTCGTACCCCTCAGAGGGACGACATTTGCGAAGAAACCCTGCATTACACTTGTATTCTCAGCCTTGTTGCCATATTTCTGTTTTCGATCTCTGCATGTCTGGGTCTTTTGGAGCGCGGCGTTCCAATTAGGATAGATGAGTGATAAACGAAAGTAAAGGAAAGCTATGGACATTGTAGTATAGCACGAGGAATGACGAAGATACCAACGTTCCATTTGTTGTTCATACATAAGAAAGTCCGCGTACGTGAAAGGAAGATGCCAACCCAAATGACATGCAATATCCCAGCAATGCCACCATAATGCGCCCAATACGCCATCTATGCTCCCATCTCTCCGTTTCCATCTGCACCGCACCCCTCGTTCTCCTACCC
>JAFHBV010000738.1:0-10311 GCA_019022785.1 Pseudomonodictys pantanalensis
CCCCCCCCCCCCCCCCCCCCCCGCCCCCCCCCCCCCCCCCCCCCCCCCCCCCCCCCCCCCCCCCCCCCCCCCCCCCCCCCCCCCCCNCNCCCCCCCCCCCCCCCCCCGCCCCCCCCGCANCCGACGCAATGCCTTGGCCAGGATCTGTGGCTTTGAAAGGCCCGTGAGTGCACGCACGACCTTCTGCTCAGGCAACAGATGATAGATATGCCTTCTTCAGGGGCCATTTCGCAAGTCATGAATCTCAGTACTCAGTTGGACGTAGTGACAGGCAGTGGAATGGGACATCCCAACACATCATGGGGGTTCAGGAACGTACCAGTATGTCCACGACGGGAAACAGCAGCGGAAACGATTCCCAGTCGGGTAGAATGGGCTTCGAAACGAACGCGCGAGAGGAGACAATGGTCTCTGCCCACAGATAGTGCTTACTAGTGTTGGTCAGCACAGTCTGTTGTCAATAATCCCAAGCCCATGGTAGACTCAGGATGGGCCATGTCAGCGGTGGCGCTATGGGGTCCAGGCCAGGTTGGCGGGTTAGATGAATCCTCGGTCGGTTCGTCGTGACTGGCTGTCAGACGATACGTCCGATACGGACGTAGTTTGGGCCGAAGTAAGCAGAGAGAGCCCCGTCACTAATCAAACACAATACTTCGTTAGCCATGTGTCTTGGACTGAGCATTCAGTTGGAGGACATACTTTGTTTCTGTAGTCGTACCGGGGCCTCCCATGGAAGGGCATGCCTCTGTCTGCGTCGCGAAAATGGATGCTCAACGGGCAGGGGTCAGACTGGAGTGGTGCTATTGTAAGGTCCTGAGTGGGGACACAGACTGTTGAGACCCCATGCGCGCTAATAGAGGCGTTCCATCGGATGAAAATCGCAGTATAATTATGCTGAGAAGTCCCTACACGGATAGGGGACTGTGGGGCGTCTGATGAATTCAATGCAAGACTTACAAGTTAAACACTTCAGGCAAAGCTGGATATACGCCTTTCAGTTTCTCCACGGTGTCCTCCCACTCCTCCAGCAACGCCTTTCTCTTCGACTCAGTCGCCCCCGCGAGGTCGGTGCCCTTCAGGAATCCCAACTCCTTCTCATTGAACCAGAGAGGCGTAGTCATCGATTCGGGACCCGGTAGACAAGCAATGTAAGGGTGCCAAATCGATTGACCTTTGCAGATGATAGCGAGGATCCGCTGTTCCATGAGCAGAAGGTTGGTCAGTACACGGTTGTCCACGCGTCCTAGACATGGTCGTAGCGGACTCAAGATGACAGGTACAAGGTCTTGATTTGGATTGAGGTTGAGATAAGAAAGCGTCAAACTGAGGGGGCAAATAGCGATGTCCGCAGAGGTCAAGGCTGAGGCAGCTTGAATATGAAAGCCACGAGAGGCGCTCCAGGCGATGTGGACGTTAGGATTCAACCAGCCTCCCTGGTTCGTGAACCACTTGGTCAATTTGCGGGCCAGACGATTGCTCTCGTCCTCCCCGCTGGAACCGGGACTTGGACGTTTGCGAGGGCTGGTGCCTTCTGGTGATGATGGTGCCTCGTGTGATGGGCCGGCACGAGAAGCCATGGCGACTCAAAGGCGAGAAAGGCTGACGAGAGCGCTGGACCGGTGTCAATTGGCTGTCCTGTTTAGGTCAGACCACAGGAGACTGCCGTGCTTCTCGTACTCGCGTCACTAAGCGGGCTGGTGATGTCGGCGTGCACCTGACATGGAAGGCTGAAAATTTCTGATTTGCTCGGACGCTGGAAAGCGGTTGGCCCGACTGGCCGAAGCGACAGCGGAACGGAGCGGAAGACGCTGAGTAGGGTCCCGATCAGAAGCAGAGACACTCTCGTGCACGATCGTGATGTGGGTGCAGAAGAGATGCGGGGCTTGCAAGGCAATGCGTCAATAGTGAACGCCGTGGCAGCGAGGTGAGGGCGAGCAAGTCGCATCCGGCAAGCGTGACGAGCTCGTACCGCTGGCGGGAAGTTGTGATGGAGAGTGCTACAGGAACCATCACCACGTCCGCCGTCAGGTAGATCCGGTCCCAGGCTGCAACCAAACATGACTGACTGCGACTGCGACCATGTTGATGACAGGGCGGACATGCGACGATTGACGTTGTCGACGGCGTCTTGGCAGGCGATGAGGTCGCGCAGGATTGATATGAGCTGAAGATAATCAATGCCCAGACTCCGCTCAGCGAAAGCCGACGGCTTGAAACTCGACCCTCGACGCCCTCGGCCAATGATTGAGCCGTATTTACGGCGCGGGAGGCCTAGCCAACGACGCTCACGGGGCCTGTTCGGTCGAAGGCATTGCTCGCACTCGCTTGCCGCACACAGAGCACATGGCTCGAGACATGGCCAGTCGGGAGACCGCGGAGCCTCTTTGTTCTGGGAACAGGAGCTGGCGGCTCACTCCACCATGCTTGGCCTCGCGCCACCGCCGTCAGTAGTCCAAGACTGCTGGCTACCTACCCATGAAGCGACTGAATAGCAAGCGTTGAGGTAAGCCGCCTCGCACTATTATGCTCTGGGAGAATGGGGGCCGTGTGGGTAGGGTAGTCGGTCGCCGAAGGATTAGAGACGACAACGCCAAGGAGGACAGCGTTCATCCGCTATAGTAGAAGGGGATCATGTAGCGAGGGCACTATACCCTCTCGCGCGTCGAACAAACGTTACAGGCCAATGGGCCTCCCGTGACTGGCTCGACGTCTGGACCCTTGACCGGAAACGGGCTCGTGTTTCGCGTCGTCGGAGAGATTGACGCTGCCGGGATTGACGGCTGTACTGACGGCTGTGCCTCGTGGGTGGAGCGACGGACAAAGATGGCTGCGAGGTCAGACAGATGGACATCCGGTCCATCCTTTGACAAACATGAGGGGAAAGGCTGACTGCCGCTCGGGCTCCTCGTTCGACCTCGCTCTATACATGAGGCCGCGCTGCCCATGCCGGCTCGGGAGCCTCAGAAGACTCGTCAGGCACTGGCTTTGCTTGAGTGGAGCCCTCGACCAAAGAGCCCGCCAGCCCGTCCGCTATTTTTGCGGCGTGGAAAGCGGCCCTGCATTTTTGCATTAGCTGTGGCTTGTGAGTTCAGCCCTGCCCCGTATATCTCACGCCGCCAGAGCGAGAAGAGCGAGGGGCACGATCCTAAACCTCAGCGCTCAAGCGCACAGCCCGGCACCTCAAAAGCCACGCCGCCCCGGAAGGGGACGGCTGGCCAGCCTGCGCGCTTCCTCGATTCTCCCCAATGCCCTGTCCATCTGCTAATGTCTGGTCCAGCGGGTTGCGCTCCAGGTAGACGGCCGTCATGGACGTGTTGACAGCCAAACACGGCCATGAATACTCGCCGCCGCGCCGCTCGCCCTCGCCCGCCAGCAATGGCTTTTTCGCCCAGATGCCGCTCTCTTCGTTGCTCGGATCGCTCAACTTGCAAGGCAAGAAGACTGCCTCCTCCGCGCCTGCCTCCCCAGCTCCCGTCGCGCCTGCCCCGATAGCCAAGGTGGAGTCGCCCACCCAGGTCCCCAGCACACCTGGCCTGCCCAAGAGCCTCGTGAAAGAAGAGCCTGAGGCGCCTGTCACTTCTCCTACGCCCTCGCGGCCTGCATCCTCGTCCAGCGTTGGGACTGCCGAAGAGAAGCCCAAGAAGCGAACTCCCCGCCCAAAGACCACCTACAACCTCGCGCAGCCTCCCCCCTCGTCGCATCCCAAGAAACTACACATTCGCCCAAAAGTCCTCCTCCAGCTGCACCAGGTAGTCCCCGGTCGCCGCCCCAAGCCCGTCTATGAAGTCATTCCCTTCTCCATTCTCGCGCCCATCTCCTCCCGCCGCCTCGCCCGAACCTTCAACTGCAAAGACAAACTCGGGGCTCACGACCTGCTCATAGTGAAGGCGGAAGAGTATGGCAGCAGCGATGGGGACAAGTCGGATGACGAGCAATTCGGTGCGCGGGATGTGGTTGGCGTGATATGTCCCGGCAAAGAAGAAAAGGGCGCATATGTGAAGACCGAGGTCCTGATGGATGACAGTTCGCACTGGGAGGTCACCAAAACACCAAATGGCGGCTACGACTTCACCTGTACAGACGAACATGGCCTCACGCTTAGGTCGCGCTGGGTCCCAAAACCCGCCGTGACTCGCAGACAGTCCAACATGTCCAATGTCTCCTCTTCTCCTACCTTGGGTCCAGACGACCGCAAGTTCACATTCAGCACCATCAGCGCCAACTCGAGACGCCATCCCATCATTGCCACCATGACACGAGAGCGCATCGAAGTGCTCGATGCTTACACCATTCCCACTGCGACTTCTCCACCCACACCCAGCGCCCTCGCCACGCCAATTGAAACCCCTTCCAGCATCGACATGCAGTCCTTCATGGACAATGCCAATGACCGCCAGCCCGTCAAGACCGATGACGCACTTAGGCGCTTCATCGTAGCCTCGGGTATCTGGGTAGCCTTCTGTGAGAATTGGTCACCCGCTTACTCGGCCTCTAAGAACGCCTGCCCGCCACTCAATACATCCGCCGCAATCCGCCCACCACAGCCTAGTCGCACCGTCTCCATGTCCTTCATTGATTCGCCGCGCTCTGCATCACCCGCCTCCGCTAGCGACGAGAAAAGTCGGACGCTGCCGAGGATCATTCGGACCGGCACGCAGCTGCTTCACCGCAACTCCAGCTTCAATAGTACCATGCCGTCACCTGTAACTGACAAAGCACCCCCTGGGTCGCCGGCGCTGAAGACTCGTGGGCGCCGCTCCAATTCAACGGGCAACGCTGAGCTGCCTAGTAAGACAGGCAGTATGCGTAAGCGCTTTGGTCTCGCGCTCGAAGATCAAACCCTCGAAGAAACGGAGGAAGAGCGCCAAGTCAGACGGAGCTCGGAATTACTGCGCATCCGCGAGCTCTCTCTACCATCGCCCTTCGCTGTGTCAGCGCCCGATCAAGCGCAATCTCAAACACTCGCACCAATACCTTCCCATGACCCTCCTGCTTCAGATCGCTCAGTCTCTCCTACGTCTTCGAATCGGGCTAACAAGAAGCGCTCGTCCTACAACCCAGTGACGACAGCTGGCTTGTGGGATTCTGGCGTCGTTGAAAAGCCGGGACTGAAGACGCGGCCCACGAGCATGATCGTTATGAAGCAGAAGAATAAGAAGAAGGCCAAGAAAGAGGAACGCTCCAAGAGTAAAGAGAAGAAAGAGAAGGAGAGCAGAAGGAAAAGTGAGAGCTTCAAGCTGTTGTTTACGGGGATGTTCTCGAGGAAGGAGAAGATTGTGGCTGCTTGAGCCACTTGAGCACTACAACCTTGATTTTCACGTTTGTTGTTATCGTTTGCATAGCAGACACGATCTGCTTGGCGTTTTGGTGGCATTTCACCTCTGGCGCAAGATTGCCATTTCAGAGGAACGTTCAGCCTTCATGTCCATGCTTTGATTTTCTGTTCGATCTTTTACGTCTTTTTTCGATTTTGTCTGCAGCATCGCCTCTCCTTAGCGCTTTCTTTCGGTCTCCAGTCTTCTCAGCTGCTGTTGAATATATACCCCCTCTGAGCTACCACGCCAGAGATGACCCAGGTATCTCGATATCCAAATTCAAAACCATTGTAATCCACATTTTACTTCCGCATAACATCTCACAATATTGCCTCCAACACACACAGGAATCCTACATCCTACAGCCAGCATACAATGTCTGCCTTACGCCACACCCTCATCTCGCAACCCACACCCAATCCATCCGTCCCCACGCCGCCCCCTGGCGCGACTCAACCCAAACCACTCGTACGACAGAATCGCACACGCCAAACCGTAAGCTGCAACTACTGCGCCGCAAGCCAGCATGTAGCATTCATTCATCCCTCCCCCCGCCAGGATGAATAAAGTCCGCTCGGGCCCGTCAGACTTGCATGCGCTACCTGCATCGGACCTTGGCAGCCACCTCCGCGATTTTCGCTCCTCAGAAACACCGCGTTTTCGATACAAGTCAAGGAATATTCCGCTGACGGGATTTTTTTGCGGGATTTTTTTGAGCGGACAAGGGATGTCACGCGCAGCGGAGGGTTTTGCAGGAGTAAGGCAGGATGGTTGGTGGACTGGGATGGAATGGGGATGGGGGCGCGTGAAGCTCCGTTGTTGCTCCGTCGAGATCTCCGTGCGTACGTCCGTCGCCAATGAAGATTTGCGGAGGAAGAGGTGGATCGTGGCTGGATGGTTGGAAGGGAAGGGAAGGGCTCGGCCGACGGCTGCGAAACGTGGGCGGTTGGTGGAACGGGACAGAGCACCGAGGACGGTGGAGCATGGTGGTTCACATGATCAAAGTCCACGACACAAAAACGTTCGCACCATACCAACCGTCTAGTTCGCTTCGTCGGCCTTTCAATGATCCGAGTAGCCATCCGTTGCCGGCGCATTCTCGTGTCGAAGAGCTCAAGCCGTGGGTCTGGGAAAAGGCCCTTCTTCGCGAAAACGAATACGAATACGGGAAATCTTCATGAAGACTCAAAACTGCGTAGTAGAAACTTATTGTATATGCCACATCTGTGGTTTGCTTGGTGCTTGCAACTTGCATAGCAAAGTCGTAGCATTCATGCCTTGGGCGGTCGCGCGCAAGTCTTTTCTCCAAGCTCTAACCTACTGCGAACACACTCAGGACTTCACTTCACATGCACGGCAGGTCGAGTAGAGAAGGATGTTAGTCGGATTCTGGGTTCTACGGAGTATTCGCGCTAAAGAGACTCGTCACACCCCTCCTTCCCTCTGCCAATGGCCTCCCACCTCGTCGTCTGCAGCACCCTCCCTCTCATGCATCTCAGAGCGTACCTCTTCCGCAAAAGCAAGACAAAACATTCGCTACATTTGCATAATGCGCTCGGCCTCGGACGCTTGCCATGCCGGCACCGGCTCGGCTTCGGGCGTTGAGGATTCCGCGCTGCGTTTGTCATATCACAATACTAGCGGTGGAAGAGGGTCGGTCGGCACTTTGCTGAGCGAGCGAGGAAGCCCCAACCAAATCCCGCGCGTTTCTAGTGTGTGTGCGGTTGGCGGCGCGTGAGTGGATTCGGAGGATGTTTTACTTTTGGTCCGCGAAGACAGAGCCGCTGAAGTTGCTGATTTGACGGTAGGCGCATGATAGTCCCAAGCCTTGGACTCAGAAATATGGGCATTGGGGTGTTCGCCTAAGCGTCCGTTTTCTGCGCTGTGACGGGAGGACCTCTCTGGGATGGGATCCATAGGTTCAGTTGTACGGCGGTATGGGATGTTTCTGTCGAATGGGGGCAACTGCTCCTGGCTCTCGATATCGCGAAGTACCCTCCGGGATGTACTCGACCGTCTTGCGGCCGGTTTTTGTTCCGTTTCGTCCGTTGGATCCTCTGATATCTCGTCGAGCTTGGCCGTGGAAGAGACCGAACCGAGCGGCGAATCCGTTTGGCGGGGGCCGCCGAGGAATGCGCGGTTGTCCTTCTCGTGCCTGATAAAACGCCAAACGAGGATAATAATCGTGATTATGACAAGCCTGCTACCATGTATTCTTAGCATCTTGCAATGAGCGGAATGGATTCGGCTCCAGTAAGTCTACCACAAGCTGGCCGTGATACAACTCACATAATCAAAATGCCCCCAAGAACGGCAAGGAAAACTACCAGCGGTGTCTTCATGGCAGTGCTGCGGGCTTCTCTGAGAGCCCGAGGATCGAAGTGGAAGTGGACTCGAGCCGCAGCGGACGAAGATTTTGGGGTCACAGTGGCCGTGAATACGCCCGTCAGCGGGATGGACGTGGTCGGATATCCGTCTAGCGTACTTGGGATATTCGTGGGAGGTGGATGTGATCCTACGTCCAGAGTGTGTTCAGCGTCCTCTAGACGCCAAATCCCATTTCTGACAACGCCATACCCTCCGAGAATGGCCTGTATCTGATCGGGGGAACAAGTGGCGTTGATCGCTCGGATCCAGCACGTGGTTTGGGGCTTTGGGGGTGTCTTGTTGAGATGAGTAGAGTTGGCTGGACCCTGTGTGCCGTATGGAGGGATAGCAGATCTTCCCTGTCCCATGCCAATATCATCGCCTCGAATTATCCGGGCGAACACCGTGAATGCAGTCTCGCCTTGGTACGAGGGCATGGTGTGGCCGGCGTCATAGATGCGGGAGAAAGAAAAATTGCCGTATTGTCGAACTTGACCGCCCACGTACGTGTCGTTAGTGACGATGTCGGCATACCCAGCAGCGGGGAATGTGGTGTCGTAGGATCCAGCCAGGCGAGCAACGGCCAGAGAGACTGCTTCCCCTCCGTACCAATTGCACACAATGTCTCTGAGGCTGCATTAGCAACATGGCATAGACAGCGACCCCGATTACGGTCTGGTCTCGTCCCCGCCCGAAGTTGGACGCGACTTACGCATCACCATAAAGCAAAGCCACCCGCACGCCGCGATCGAGAAGTTTTGCCAGCTTCCGCATCTGAGATCCACGCACGACGTCGCCAGAACTCTGGAAGGCTTGGAAGACCGATGGGCTCATCTGCGTGAAGTCGACCTTGGCGCCGATGGACCGCAAGACTTCGGCAGAATTGAGGTACTCCTGGTACGCGTAGCTTGGAAAAGAGCTAGGATTTGTGACTCGAATGTCATATATATTTCGGCCTGAATGCCGTATGACAGCTTCTAGAGCATTGTAGCAAATTTTACTGGCATGGGTACATAGGGCGTTCGTCGTCGCGTTGTCGAAGCCGCCCTCATATCCACTTACGAGTGCTTGACATTGGCTACTGAGATCTGCACAACCGCCCGGAGCTTTGAATTCAGTCAAGGTGTTGATGTAGGTAGTCCGGTCCATGGTCTTGATGCCGTAGGTGTTATTGTACACGAAGTCGATCAACGACTCGCCTTGTATGGAGGGGTCAATCATGCCGTTAACGATGCCCAAGGTGGCCACTTTGATCTCAAGGGTGTTCTCCGCCGAAATGGTTCCGTTGCGCCGGCGCTCGTTTTGGTCCTCGAAGAAATCAGCAAAGGTAGGACCGTACTGGCCACCATACGACTCGCAAAAGAGGTTGACTCCAGCCACGGAGGAACTTTCACGACGCTGGCCAGGGTTGTATTGCGGGAATGCCGAGAAAAATCCTTGCAAAAAGTGCCAAGCGGCGCGGGCTGCGATGACTGTTGAATTTTGCGTATGGTTCACGTCTCTAGATGAGAATGTGCCGTTGAGGTAAAACCAGTCCGGTACTCCATCCGGTGCGGGATCAGGCTCGAGCGTTCCACGAAAGAGGTCCATGGTCGCATTCACAGCTTCATCGTATGAGAAACCAACTTGAGTCGGCTGGTCGATGAAGAGCAAATTCGAGCTGCGATCCCAACCCCATTCATTCATTTGCGTTTTATATCCGTCTGTTGTCTGAGCGACAACCTCACATGGACCCATCTCTTGAAACAGGCCTATCATGCTGCTGGCGCCTGGACCGCCGTTCAGCCATATGGTGAGGGGCGCTTCGTCGGGAGTCTCGCGGGCCTCGAAGAACCAGAAGAACGTGTTGATGGAGTAGTTCTGCTGGTAAGGCGCGAGGGTAAAGGGAGGGAGGTTGACATAGCCCGTGTATTGCTTCTGGGTGTCAAACGCAGTAACACAGGTGCCTTTCTCCGGTGTCTTGTAGGATATGGTCATATTAGGGTTGATAGGGGGCTTGAGGATGGTGTTGGCAACAGAGCCACGAGCGAAGGCAAGGGTAGACGCAAGAACGATTGGCCATAGTTGGAACTAAAAATTGAGCTGTCAGCATCGTATAATGGGTGCTGGGTGGGAGACGTACCATGTTGGTGAATGTGCTGCAGCAATGGACTGCCGCACAAGAATGGAGATAACGCGTCTGCTAAAGAAGCTGCGGTACCCTGCTGGTGGTTGAGCAGTTGGGTTATGGAATGCATGAAGAGAGAAAAAGAGGAGCACAGTTGCACGACTGTGCTCACAAGGATTGATCAGCCCATTGTTGGCCATGAGCGCTTTCCGCATGAAAGCAAAGGCAGCGACGTTGGCGTGGTGGAGGAGTCGTAGAGTTGTGAGCTCTGGCAGTCGCGTCGGCGTCATGATGATCGACAGGGCTAAATTTCCCACACGCGTCCCCGCGCTTCTGCCTGCAAGGGACCAGCAACTAAAGAGTAGAAAAGAGGGAGGAGCGTACCGCACCGCAAAAAGAAGGCAGCATGGCATAGACAGACTCTTGTTGAACAATTGGAGAAATATGCAAAAAACATAGCACAGCTGGGTATTCGCTAGTGGTCACCCACCTAACTACTAATCCGCCGGTTTGTTGCTTATA